>CM056598.1:36404655-36503836 GCA_029721355.1 Tegillarca granosa | reverse complement strand
GGTGCACACACACATTAATCTTCACTGCTTATTGCAAATGTATAAATCTTTGCAACTTTATCTACAGCTGGTTATGTCCAATTAAGTCATATTTCTGTTACCTTTGTCAGTTAAATTTTTCATTGCATATATATGTACACCATTTCACTCATTTAGGGCATCATGACAATTTTGTAAGCTGCAAGTTAAACATTCAGGCATAGAGGATTGCAAAATCACATTCTGTTATGGTAAAGTTTGTAACAAAAACTTCAGTCACTGCGAAGTTGAAAAACTTCATTCATTCATGGCAAAGTTGTAAAATCAACTATATATGTGGCATAGCACATGTAGTAAAACTGAGTTTTTCCTTTTTTAAAGTTAATAAAAACCTGTCAGTCTTGGCAGTCTTAAAACTTTGTTGAGTTATTCTTTCAGTTTTGACTTTTATTATAACTGGTATACACTCTTATATTTCAGACCACCCACCCCTCGTCCAGGCAGAAATGGTTATCATGATACTTCTGCTCATTCACCTGAAGTGTCATCTGTTGACAGTGGTACGAGTCCTGGAAGGTAAAGATTTTCATTTTTATTTTGTAAATGTATAGGACTTTATAACATGACCTTAATTAAGTCTGAGAAAAGTGCAGTCTCTTTTTATTTTTCAACTAATTTTAATACAGTTTGGAGAGTGTATGTGTGTGTGTGTGTATGTGTGTGTGTGTGCGCGTGTTTGTGGATATTGTTGTAGTTTTTTAGCTCACCTGGCCAAAGGGCCATGGTGAGCTTTTGTTATCACTTGGTGTCCGTCGTCCTCCATCGTCCGTCACACTTTTCACATTTTTACTATCTCCTCTGAAACAACTGGACGAATGTAAACCAAACTTTACAGGAATGATGTATGGATGGTCCTTTACTAAGATTGCAGAAATTTTCCAGATCCACCAAAAAATATGGCTGCCAGCGCAGGACATAGATTAACATTGGACACTATGGGAAAAAGCATATACATGTATTGGCTATCTCGTCTGAAGCAACTTAAGCAAATTGGAACCAAACTTTGCAGGAATGATGTATGGATGGTCCTTTACTAAGATAGTTGAAATTTTTTTTGGATCTGCCAAAAACATGGCTGCCAGCGCAGGAAAATAGTTTAACATTGGACCCTATGGGAAAAGCATATATTGGCTATCTCCTCTGAAGCTACTGAAGGCAGTTGAACCAAACTTTACAAGAATGATATATGGCTGGTCCTTTACTGAGATTGCCGAAATTTTCTGGATCCACCAAAAAACATGGCTGCCAGCACAGGACATAGTTTAACATTGGATCCTAGGGGAAAAAGCATATATTGGCTATCTCCTCTGAAGCTACTTTAGCAAATTGACTCAAACTTGGTAGGAATGATGTATGGATGGTCCTTTACTAAGTTAGGTGAAATTTCAGGATCTGCCAAAAACATGGCTGCCAGTGCAGGACATAGTTTAACATTGGACCCTATGGGAAAAAAACATATATTGGCTTTCTCCTTTGAAGCTACTGAAGGCAGTTGAACCAAACTTTACAGGAATGATGTATGGATGGTTGTTTACTAGGATTGCTGAAATTTTTATGATCCGCCAAAAAACATGGCCACCAGCACGGGACAAAGTTTAACATTGGACCCTATGGGAAAAGCATATATTGGCTGACCCTATGGGAAAAGCATATATTGGCTATCTCCTCTAAAACTACTGAAGGCAATTGAACCAAACTTTACAGGAATTATGTATGGATGGTCTTTTTACTGAGACTTCCGAAATTTTCCGGATCCACTAAAAAACATGGCTGGCAGCGCAGGACATAGTTTAACATTGGACCCTATGGGAAAAGCATATATTGGCTATCTCCTCTGAAGCTACTGGTTTAAATTAAACCAAACTTTACAGGAATGATTTAAACATCTTCTACTAAGATTACCTGGCCCAGGTGAGCGATACAGGCTCAGCCTTCTGAGATTCTGGTTATGTTAAGATACAGGTACAAATTGAATATTTTTGTTAAGCAGTTCTTGCATTATTGCTAATTCTTAAAAAAATAATAAGATGGAAAAGCCCTGTCAGGGTACTTTGTTATGCTTTATGATGCTGAATGATTCCCTGATAATATTTACAATAATCTGCGAACCTCATTTAAGTTATCGTCTAAATGACTGAGTTGTCTAAAGTCCTGGCTTTTTGATCAGAGATTGATCTTTCAAGCAGATACTGGTGTCAGAGAGCTCATTAGTTCCCTTGCTGAAGGTCAGTGGGTTTCTTGTGTTACCCAGTTTTCCTCCTCAGAAATGTGTTACCCAGTTTTCTCCTCAGAAATGTGTTACCCAGTTTTCTCCTCAGAAATGTGTTACCCAGTTTTCTCTTCCATTTCTGAATTCCTTCCTTATTATCATTAATGAAATAATCATGACTAGGGTGTAAAATACCGTTACTTACTCCTTCAAAGTTGAGAGGCCAAAATATAGTCAAAATTTATCTTTGTTTTATTTTTCAGTCCGAGTAAACTGAATGCAAGTATAGATTCAAATAGAATAGACGATGAACATCGGTTGATAGCTAGGTACGCGGCTCGGCTTGCAGCAGATACACATAATGCAGTAAGTCATATTTTCCTGTTACCTTTGTCAGTTTTATTATAAGATTTTAGACAGACTAATCTACATCTTTATTTAAGGGATCATAGGTAGTAGAGCTTTAATAAATCAGATGTCATATTTTGAATACATGATATAACTTAAAGTCATTATCTTTGGTCCCATGGGGTATTTGAAATTCTAGATTTGACATCCTGTAATTTCTTACATCAAAGTGAGGTCAAAAGCACTTGGAGTTATAATAGTCTTCCAATATTGGTACATGTATGAGCATTTGTATTTGTATTTAGCTAAAGCATAAATTATGTGATATAAATGATACTAAATTGTGAATGAAATGGTGAATGTGAAAATGACATAAAAATTCAAATTAACAGAAATAATCAATCATATTTTGATTTTGATGTGAAAAGTATTAACTTTCTTCTTGAAAATACTGCAAAGTTATTATGATATAAGTGATGAGTTCCTGGTGACACTGACCTTGACATTTTGAGTAAGGGTCCTGATGCTTGACCTTGACATTGAGAGTTAAGAACATATCAGTAATGATTTTTGCAATGGGAGTCAAGACCCTTGACATGACCTTGACATTGTGAGATGGGGGCCTCTTTTTTCCTTATCTTGTTAGTGACCATGACATTTGTTGGCAATAATCTTAAAATACATTTGTATTAGGTTTTCCAGCTTGACAATGATGATGATGATTATGATGATGATGATGATGACAATCATTGTTGACTGTGATGCCACTGATAATGAACATGTTTCTGTTTGAATTATGTACACTGCATTTCCTTCATTATTAATTAAAACAAAATTGTCTAATACATGTTTTAAAAATTGAAAGATTTATAACTCACCATCTGGTTAGGTTAATACGAGGCCCTGAATACTTACTCACCAGTAATATGTATTTCATTCTTGTACTATGTGGTACCAGTTTGTCTTAAGCACTTGTAAATGAATTACATTACCTCACTGCCTACATTTGAATCTCACTGAGACAGATCTTAGTATAGGCAAGTTTGTTAAGTTACTTGCTGAAGGTTGGTGTTTTTCCCAGACACTCTGGTTTCCCCCACAACCTCAGAACTGACAGCTTGACTGGGACTTAGATAAACCATATAAGACCTCATCAAGCCATGATTTCTGTATATCACAACAAATGATAATTGATTCATTTCACACAAAATAAAATGTGTAAATTTCAGGGGTTTTACATTACTTTGATTTTTTCAAACATTGCAACAAGAAAATACAGTATCAAATTTTTAAGCTGTAATAAATGATGTCGTAATCAAAAAATCATTTTTGAAATCACATCATACAGTGAAGATATCACAGGCCTTCAGTTGAGTTGATTAATGCTGTTAAAGCTGCATTAAGTTTTCCTAAGAAAAAAATTAAAACCATGCTGATATAATTAATAATGTTCCTAATCAACAATGTTACATTTGGTTCAACGATAAAAGCTCGAATAAATACAGAAACAACAATAATTTCACAGCCATAGGTAGCATGTGTGATCTAATATTAGAACATGCTTACGTCATAAAAAACCGGGTCATTTAAACACTACTTACAAAACAGTGAAATACTATAAATTAAACATAGAACTTCATTGAATTTGTCATTTGTGCCTTAGTAAGGGATAAATAACACCATTGCAAATATATCTGGATATTAATGAATGACAATAAATACAATTTGTCAGGTTTCACTTTCGATTTATTGGTCTGTGCGCATGCTCCCAGCTCATAATAATCATCGTTAAACATTGACCAACTGGTTAGACGATTCCGTTTATTTACAGCTAAAAGGAATGAAATTTTAGAAAATGAATTTTACGGATCGTGATTAGAAGTTATCTTTTGTTTAAAAAAATATATTTTTAGAAATTCAAAAAAAAAAATTCAGAAAATTGAAAAACTTAATGCAGCTTTAACGTCCCAGTCAAGAATATTTCATGTCGAGACGTCGCCAGCTATAAACAAAAGTGCAGAAATTTTGCCTGTGTGTTGCGCTGATGGCATTATACAGCAGGGTTCTTTATCATGCCAAGCCTACCATGACACAGACATCCTTTATTTAGGTTCCCATCTGAGAGAACTGTGACATTCATTTCTTAATGCATAGTGCTTGGTGAAAGAAAAGTTACTACCCGTTTTCAAGTCTTAGGTCTGTCCTTGTTAGGGTTCGAACACACGACCTCCCACTTACAGAGGGAGCACACTACCAACTGAGCTACCACAGTGGTCGGTTACTTAAGAGAACTTTGTATAAACCAGTTCAAAAACATGGACTATGATTATGATATGTCATAAAGAGACTTGGTTTGTTAGTTAGTTTGCTTTCTAACAAAGTTGACAGTCTGTCAGTTTATAAAAAATGTTCAAGTTATATTAAACTTTTCTCAATTTATTACTGTATCATTTTAAAAAAAATGCAAATGCTGCTGAAACTGAAGGGTAAGGTCAAGGTCAAATTTAAGATCATATTTAAGTTTTCAAAATACAGTTTTAAGGTTTAATATTCTTGTTTTGGGTAAAAGGCTAAAATGTTGGAGTTTTTATTGAATGATTGATTATCATTAGAATGTGTATTGTAAAATAATTAAGGTTTAATCAACGTATATATTTCTGTATTTCCATTTCTGCTAGGCTCATTTTCAGAGCCTTCATCAATTTTATATCTTTTTCAAAATGTATTTCCAAAGTTATCAAGAGAACATTTGTAATTTTAATACATGTATAATACAGTCCAGCTATAATATCAGTAAATTAAAAATAAGATCTATAAATTTATTATTCTGTTTAGTATTTAATCCAGTATAAAAAGCTTGTAACATTACCATGTTATTAAGTCAATTAAGTCATTTTAGCCAGGTTTTGATAATTTTTTAATATCACAAAATAAAATATATATAATGTGTTTTTGTCAAGATTTACATGTTTACAAGGATGTAAATGACATTGTTTTCTTGTTTTATGATGCATCAGCAATTTTTGCTATGTTCTACAAGATGATTTTTAAAAAAAATTAATCTCATTTGCACAAAGCAAGTGTGTGTGTGTGTGTGTGTGTGTGTGTGTGTGTGTGTGATCTATTTTATTCACAAACACGAACTCACAAATGGAATGGAGTGGAGTAATGGTGTTAACACCAAGTCAAGATTATTTCACCTATATAAGACAATCAAATATGGAATGGTGGAGAAAACCAGAATCCAAGAGAAAACCACTGACTTTCAGCATGCCAACAGACAAACTTTCTCACACAAGGATCTGCTCCAGAGGCCAAAACAAAACCTAAACCTAGTCAGTGAGAGGCAATTTGATCATAAGCACACTTTTGAGACCACCTAGGCACCAAGGCTCCTCCACAGATAGGCTTAATGGATATATAGATAATAACAACTTGTATTTTATAAAACAATATGCAATTCTATTATTGTTGTTTTTTTGAAAAAACTAATTAATAAGAATTACACCGTTTATAAATAATTTAACTTACATGGTTTTGTTATCAAAAAATCAATATTATGAGAGAAGAATACATATTGTTTTATAACATAATAAGTTTTAAAAATCAGCATTGATGGATTGACTTCCTGAGCCAGCAGTATCAGATAAAACATTCATTTATATGTACAGTCATATTTGTTTATCAGATAGATGATAAAAAGTAAAATCCAACTTGTCTATAAAGGCAAAGATAGAGAACCTGTAAAAGTGGGTTTTTATATACAAGTATATATATATATATATATATTTTTTTTTTTTGTATATATACATTTATATTATATTAAAATGGTGAGAGTTGGTGGGTGGGTTAACACTCTTTTCAAGATATTTTACTCTGGCATTTAGTTCTGAAATGGTTTAGAAAACATGAGTTATTTGAGTGTAAGTGTAATTTGATTTGAATTTTTTTTTAACTGATATTTTTGATGGATTTCATTTTTTGTTTTAAATGAATTCTTTTTGCGAATCACAAACAAGATAAACCAAGCCATTATAGAACTGGCAACTCACTTTATTCTTAGTTCCTGTGGAACTGGGAACTTGTTTTAATGGTTTTAAATAAAGCTTTATATATTCATAAAAAACAGGTCATTTGACATTGTTAACATTTTTGGTCAATTGGTTCATTATCTGTTGCTGCTAGAACTTAGTTATATTATATTTCTAAAATTTGGCATGTTTTGTAATTTAGAGTTATGTCTCTTCATCATATTTATTCTTGTTGCCATGGAGATCACTAAATGTCAGCTGTAACCATGAACACCTCTTATTCTTGTTGTCATGATGATCACTAAGTGTCTGCTGTGATTGTGTGCATCTTTAATGACTAATTAAGTGATGTTTCTTACGAACAAGTTGGAATACTGTAACTCACAACTTGAACAAAATTGCTGTAACACTTTGGCATATAAATGTGTTTTCTACTTGAACTTTTTATTAACCTGTATTTTTAAGTACGGTATGATAAATGGACAGGAAAGCCTTGGTTTTGTGTTGCAATTAAGGTAAAATACTACAGATTTTGGAATTACAAAATGCTTTGTCCATCTTAATTTTGATGAAGTTTTTTTTATTTCTGTCACAAGCAGACTTGATTTCCTGGTTTTTTGCATTCTAGAAATTTCTAGAATGGTAATTTCTGACACATGTAAACTGATTTGCTAACCCTTTTACATTCTAATTGACATTTGATAAATAGGCAATCAATTTTAATCAAGAAATTTCCTATTAATAATTCTCATGTTTCATAATCGAATGTTTTATATACAGTCCTTACATAACAATTAAGTGAAGCCATACCTTGCCTGAGTACTACTTAACAACTGGAATTTACATAAATACCATTTTGATATCTAAATGTATGAGCTGTTGTTGTCTGGTATAAAGTCACCCATAAATATTTATTACAAACTAAACAATATCCCATTTCTAGAATCAAGATTCAGCAAGATCTAGGGATCAACCTAGAATTGGAATTTGAAATAGCTAAAGAATAAATCATCATTCTGAATCTTGTTGGATTAGTTGTGGGTTAAAAATGACCATTTGGAGATAAAACAGAGAAAATAGGCTAATTGTTAGCCTGTTTGTGTTGTATTTAAACACAAATAATTTTAAATTGGAAAGCCCTTGACTTTTGTTGACTGTATATTGTTATTGTCCTCTAAGTAATTATTCATGTTTCTAATGAATCAAGAACTCAAGGATTATTCCAAATATACAAGTTTGTGTAGATAATTGTCAACTATTAAGTCTTAGAGGTTTTTTTATGAGTGCTTTAACACTGGCCCACAAATTAACATTTATACCACTGTTAGATTGCTTGCTTTGTATATGTGAGGTCAGGGTTCAACTCCTGGCCTGTTCTGACCAGGAATTGAAAATTGGTAGTAACTGTTCTTTCACCAAGCACTTGGTATTTAGAAATGAAAGTCACATGTCATTTTGGAGGAGACCTTTAAAAAACGGATACCCTTGTCACGACAGGCATGACACACTAAATAACCTCCCTGCACATTGCCCTAAAAGCACTGCAAAGGTAAAAATTCTGCCACTTCACTTATAGCTGGTGATGTTTTGATATAAGTGAAATATTCTTGACTGGGATGTAAAACCCTATTAAATCAACAACCAACAAATTAACATTGCTCAAACACATTTTAATGGTAATGAGACAAACAGCCTGTTGATTCATCACTTAGTTTAACTTTGTTAAACAGCCTTAAAAACATTAAAGCTGAGATAATTTTTCTAAAAAAAAATTGTTTGGTGAAGAAAAAATAAAAGATACCAGGAGTTTGTATAACATACAGAGACATTTAGACATGATTTTGCTTTCGTCATTCTTTGTTGTTAGTGTTTAATCTTCATCAATTTAAGGAGTAATTTTTTTCCAGTTATTTTTATTACAAGTATTCTTTGAAGTTTGTATTCATTAAAAACATTATCATTGAAAATTATGGTTGACAATAAAAATGTTTTAAATCGTGTGTATACTCAAGATAAAAAACTCATCATTTCTGAGATTATTCGTAAACTCTAATTCTCATTTTCATTTCCTCTTTGGTTAATGAACTAATGCTAATGTGTGTTATTACTTCATATTTGGTATAAAGATTCATTGATTTTTACTTATTTAATTAGATATATTAACTCAATCATGTTAGATTTATTTGTATATATTTCAATCAATTATTAGAGTATACCTATATATGTTTAGTATCAAGTGCAGCTTTCTTTTCTATTTTTTCTTTCTTTTTTAATAATCTTTATTTCCATGGATACTATGACTTACTAGAGATAAAAAAAATTGAATCACTTTCACAATATATCTGGTTCTTGTTGTACATTGTATAACATTGATTAAAACATATACCACCCTGATATTATATATATACTAGTACACATACAGGCTCTTGGTTTCAGGGAATTGCATTCTTAACTTTTAGAATCTAAATTAATATAAAAGTTAGCACCTATATATAGCAATAAATTTGTTTTGGCCAAAGCAACTTAATGCATGCCACAACAAAGATAAAAACATAATAGCTAGGTACCGGATATTCTCTGTAAAGTGTGTGTGTGTGTGTGTGTGTGTGTGTATGTGTGTGCAGAATGTATATATATTTAAATATGGTTACAGTAATAAAAACCAGCTTTAAAGAGATGTATATACTAATTTCTAATTTTGGTAGGATGATTTTTACAGACTTCTTAGTCTTCTTCATGCATTCTCTATGACTTTGATGTTTTTCTGTGAAAATGTCATTAATTAAGTGATACATTTATAAATATATTCATTTCACATCTTAAACAAAAGCATACAATACAAACAAAACAAGATTTGACACTTTCACTTTTTTTCAGTTTTGATATTAGAATTGCCAGAGGTAAAGAGCTACATTGATTCTCATTATTCATCATGGCAATGCATTTACCAAGACTCCTATTTCTTGAATTCAATTTCAATATCAAATATCAGAATCTTTCCTGAGTGGGTTTCGGACCTAGGCAGTAAGTGGCACTATTAAACATAAGCAGGTTTTTTTTTTAGTGTATCACATAAGCCTATGTACATTTCAGGTCCTAATGGTTGTCTCTATATCAAATTATGCAAATTTCTGGGTAAATCTTTGATATTACATTATATACCAGGGAAACATCTTTAGATATGTTTAATACAGCTAAAATGGTTAACAACAGTTTTGTCTTACTGGACAGACATTTTTTTATTTTAACATTATTCAAGAATTGCGAGAGAATTTGTACAAGAAGAAATAAATTTCTTACTATGTCACTCTAATAATAGATATATTGATTTATATGTACTGATTATGTAGAAAAATGTCCTCCTTACACTGATATCAACGTTTTATTAAGACATTGTCATCTTGTTTCTTAATGAATTTTTTTTTTCTTGAATAGATCTGTTAATAGCAATTATATGCCAACTAACTTTTTCTTTAATTAATTCAAGAGCTGGTTTCTTTTTTGCTAGTAACTTAATCCACAAAAATTGATTTTTAGATGAAAAAATGACAATAATTTTCATATTTTGCTAGAGGGAAAATTTGGCAGTTGTGTAAAAAACTCCATCAGGGATTGTTTATTTCATTTCCAATTTGTGATTTATTCTGTGAAATCATATCTTGAGCAAATAAATACTGTCAAAACTGTGCTACATTAAAATCTGTGAAAATAGGTGTCAGTTTCACATATTAAAGCATTTTGATGGACAAGATGTGCAGGCAAGCTATACTCTTTTTTATTTTAAAAAATTAGAGTGGATTGGTTTAATAATGTATGTGCAACTGTAAGAATTCTTTCACTCATATGGAGGTGGTCAGTTTCTGTGACAGTGGAGAAAACTAGAGCACCTAGAGAACTGTCAACAAGCAAACTGAATATTTTTTCTCACACTTGGAACTGCCAGGACTCCTGAGGAGAGGGACTCCAATTTAAATGAAGAGCGCTTTAAACTACATGTATTGTGCCCTACAGAGACCCTGGTTCCCTAGTGCTTAACTTTGAACTAGTGATTCAAGGGTTGTGGGTTTAAACCCTTGTGGGTTGCTTGATATGATTGTCTTTTAGCAAAACATTTGATTTTGCAGTAATTTTCCTGCCTATAATGAATAATGGCAAAAGTTCTTTAGTTTTACCTGGCAACAGACTAGCATCCATGCCAGTAAAAAAGGGGGAGGGGTATGTTACACTCTTGTTACCTTCACTAGACAGATGGACAGATATATATTTGGTAAGGTGTGTTAATTTGACACATAAAATATAAATGATATACATGTATATTATTTGTTAGGTTATCTGTTTTCATAACACTGATCTCAATTTCTCTTACTTGATTATATGAGACCATTTATTATGTATGATCAGATACCTATCTTAAATCAACCGAGAAAATTTTCTTCCACAAAATAACACAAGTCCCATTAATATATGATAAGCTCTGTGAGAAGCTCTAAAGATAGCTATGTTGTTCCATGTTAAACTTCAAAAAATGCTGATTAAGGAATAATTATAAAAATAATATTTGTTATATAAGTTGAATCCCCTCCCCTTCTTGAACCCCCATTCCACCCCCACCCCCAGGAAATAAAATGTTGATTAAGGCAAGGTACCAATATACTTCAGTTGCAATAGAAACATTTATCATGTTTGAAAACATATTGACAGTCACTTACATGTAGATTATACCTGTCTGATAGTAAACATATGCTTATCAATAATATTGATGATAAAAGCAATGGCATTTTTCATGTTTTTATCTTTTTTCATTGAAGAGTTATATCCAATAAATAGATTCATTAAATACTGTAAGTGTTAATCAGCAGGTCATACTTCTTCTGCTTATACAGACTTCGTCATCGTCGTCAGCATCGAGGCATTGCGGTTGGTACAAGTTTACCACAATGAGTCAATCATTTGATCAATACAAATCGCTTTTGTCAACGACAGATGACGGCTTAGACATTTCACTGAATTTTAATATCAGAGTTGGCGGCAAAATTTTTCCTTGATTACAGAGAGCATAGATATAGAAGGATGCATCCATACACAAAGTCTTTTTTGAAACTTTCTTTGTCTATTTAGATTCAGTTAAGTTGCTTATTATGTAAATGATTCTGAGGTTTCATATGTAAATTTTTTTGGTCATTTTTATATAGACAATGGAGTACACCTTATAAAACACATGTTGTAAAAATTCTACTAGAAATACTATATAAATTCTGTAAGGAAAATGATATGAGTGTTATCTAAGCATAAAGTTTAACATTGCTCAGAAATAATTTCCAACATGGATGACTATGTGTATGAATATTATTGGGATTACCATTATCAGAACAGGGTAAGTTCTATAAAATGACCTTAAAATCTACATAATTTTTTTCTTTTTCTTTTTTTAGTTGACAAAAAAAAATGAATGTCTATAATGTCACTATGAGTTAAATTAAATGAAAAAAGGATTTGACTTTTTAAAAAAGTTATTACTTTTTATTATATGATAAAGTATGAATTTTCAAAAATGAGTTGTTTTTTTTAGAAAACTATGAAAGGTTATTAATAATAAAGAGTAAAAAATTTGATAAAAAACATCCAAGTCAAAAAAGATTTAGCCAGTATTATAACAACTCAAAACCTCTCAACTTAAAATCTCATTAAAATTTCTAAATTTTTAACTTTAAACTTAGTTTGTTTTAGCAAATGTTTGAAATAAATATTGTGATGAAGAAAGAGACAAATTTCCTACTTGGTTAAATTTCAATGTTTATTCTCCATTTAAATAAAAATGGACAATTTAAAAATCAGAAATAATGTTTAAGCCTTTTTATTAACAAAATAAAATGCTCTATTAATACATTTCTATGTATTACCAAATTTCTCTATGGGGACCCTATGTTATCATTCCAACAAAATGAGCTTATTATCTGTACAAGATGTTTTTAGAAGGTATTTATAATAGCATACCATACATGTATTATTCAAGTATTTGACAACCAACCACTTTTTATATACAAGTTTACATGCTATTTCAGTACACACACACACACACACACACACACACCTCTCTCTCTCTCTCTCTCTCTCTCTCTCTCTCTCTCTCTCTCTCTCTCTCTCTCTCTCTCTCTCTCTCTCTCTATATATATATATATACCTACTTCCCTCTTTGTTTGTTTATATATAATATATACTTTTTATTTATTTATTTATTTATTTATTCATTCATTCGTTAAGTTATGCTAGTTTAAATATCATAATATCATTTTTAGTGAGACCTGTTTATATATAAGAGTTTCATTCTTGTTCCATAATCCTTTATTAATTGTAATTATTATTTTGTTATTATATTACTGTCTGATTCACGTCTGCCGTAGCACTAGTTTTTCAAGGTTTTAGAAGAGATATCAAAAAATTTTGTAGAATGCCACATACCGTTATGACGTATGCATTTTGTCGTAATTAACTGACACCAAACTAAATGCCATCTTAGCTGGAGTATTAAATGCAGAGCTTTTTAAAATCCTTACGGGGATTTAATATGGGAAAAGACACAAACACTCATTCCGGAAATACATCGCTGAAAAATCATGCGGGTTAAGAAAATCGAATTGCGCATGACTAACTTTCCCATTTTCGCTGGCCAGGTAATATCGTCTGCAACTTGACAGCAAAAGGAATAAATACTGTAGGTCTAACAACGGCGATCTTACCTACAGCGGAATGAACTATTCCAGAATTTTCTACCCTAACTCGCATGATTATTACAGCGATGTATTTCCGGAATGAGTGTTTGTGTCTTTTCCCATATTAAATCCCCGTAAGGATTTTAAAAAGCTCTGCATTTAATACTCCAGCTAAGATGGCATTTAGTTTGGTGTCAGATAATTACGACAAAATGCATACGTCATAATGGTATGTGGCATTCTACAAAATTTTTTGATATCTCTTCTAAAACCTTGAAAAACTAGTGCTACGGCAGACGTGAATCGGACAGTAGTTATAATTTCTCCCACTTATATTGAGAAAGTTTGTTCTGGGATTTTTAGAAAAACTCTAAGCACTAAGAGAAAACCATCGTCTTAACACTAGTGAACTAACATACTTTCTTACACAGTGGGATTTGAATCTAGATGGTAAAAGATGCTCGGATCAGTGAGCCAGCACCCCAGACCACTCAGCATTTCTATGACTTTCAACTAACCTAAATGTCCTATAATGATTATTTTGTTTTGTTTTATACACAGATTTTTTGTTTTGTGCTACAATAATGATGATGATGATGATAAAATTAATAATAATTGAAAAAAAAAAAAAAAGTAATAAAGAATTTAAAATTTGTTACAAATACTGATTTCTGAGTTTAATTGTTCCAATGTAATTATTCCCCTTGTTGAAATTCTTTTAATAGTAAGATATAAGATGTTATAAATGTACTTAATAAAATTATGTTGCTGAAAAGGAAATGTCATTCAGATGATGGTTTGTAATTTGATTGAACTGAAGATTTTAATTTCATAAATAAATGAAACCA
Organism: Tegillarca granosa; assembly: GCA_029721355.1. Taxonomy (NCBI): domain Eukaryota; kingdom Metazoa; phylum Mollusca; class Bivalvia; order Arcoida; family Arcidae; genus Tegillarca; species Tegillarca granosa. The sequence goes on along the minus strand of CM056598.1, from coordinate 36,489,651 downwards.
GTTTATTTTTTTTCATGCTTACACAAGGTTACAGGTTGAATTAGATATGTCACAGTGTACCCACTGTAATGTAACTTTGGTGACTAAATCTAACTCCAAAGTAAAGGGGGAAAAGGTTATTACTTGACGTTGCTGTTTAACAAAGTACACACAAGAATCATTGAACTTCTTTATATCATGATTTATATTCAGAACTCATTAGTAATCTACCTGCTAGCAGTTGGACATTTAGAAGGTCATTTAAGGATATCTAGTATAATATAACACACACAAACAGATAAATAAATCACAACACAAAACACAATACATGTAATTATATTTTACTCTTAACATCAAACAGATATAAAGAATCTTAAAATAAAGAAATTTGTCAATGGTAATTAAATTTCTGTTTTTCTCTCTTCCTAAGATTAAGAAATACATGTAGTTTGACCATGAAGCACTACTGATTTTAAGAATCTGAGTTAAAACAATAATTTAAAGACTGATATCCTAAAAATAATGATGTAAGATCTATCTGGGCCTTTTCTGTTACATGAAACTTTCCAGTCTTGGGCATCTGTGGCCAAGTGGTCTAAAGCACCAATTTATAAATCAGATTACATATCCAAGCACCTTGGTTAAATCCTAGTGCTTTAAAGTTTGTTAGTTCACTTGTCAATAATCTCCTCCATGTGAATGAATTTTGACGGGTATAAAACATCATTACTCCACTCCACTTTTCTCTTATTCATGTTGAACAACCTAATATTAATAACAAGATAATAATTACAATAAATCTTGTCTTTAATTATCTGTCATACTCAGCTGCTTTGTGTAATGGATTTATCATGTTTAATGCCAAAAGCAGATCAAAGATTTCAAAATTCTAGCATTAAAAAAATTCATGATTACAAAATAAAAGATTGCATTTCCAAAAATTTTGTCCTTTCTGTCAATTATAGATTCCCAATTGTATTAGTAGTATAAGAGTTCATTAATTGTAGTTTTACAACGGTTTATCAAGTTTCATTTAAACATCATTAATTATTTGACTGGATATGATTTAAAATATTCCTGTAGTCTTTTATCCTATATCAAATTTAATAAATAGAAAATTTTAAAAAAGGTAGGGGGGGGGGGGGGGGGGAGAGATCACAATCTTCATCATTAAAATCATAAGGGTTTTCATTAGTCATGATTTGAATTGAATAAGCCTCATTATGTTCTTGAATTCTAACATACTTGAAACAAGATCTATAATCAAAGCCTATGTATTTTAACTTGTATTTTACTGAATACTAGTATAATGAGATAAATGCAGATATTATCAGTGGTCTGTTTATCAGATAAATGCTGCCATTATCAGTGCTTTGTTTATCAGTTAAATGCTGACATTATGAATGATCTGTTTATTGGATAAATGCTGACATTATCAGTGCTCTGTTTATCAGATAAATGCTGACATTATTAGTGCTCTGTTTATCAGATAAATGCTGACATTATCAGTGCTCTGTTTATCAGATAAATGCTGACATTATCAGTACTCTGTTTATCAGATAAATGCCGACATTATCAGTACTCTGTTTGTCAGATAAATGCTGACATAATCAGTGCTCTGTTCATTGGATAAATGCTGACATTATCAGTGCTCTGTTTATGAGATAAATTCTGACATTATCAGTGTCTTTTTATCAGATAAATGTTGACATTATCAGTGCTCTGTTTATGAGATAAATTCTGACATTGTCAGTGCTCTATTTATCAGATAAATAAAAGTGCATGTTTTGTTTTCATGTTGCTTTTTGCACCAATTCTTTCAAAAATTGATTGACCGAAGATTCTGGAATTTTACATGTTAAGGATATAATAAATTAGGACATTTAACGTTCCATAGAAAATGAACATATTGATTAGCTTTTGAATTGACAGTAAATTGAAAAGATTACAAGTACCAACAAAGTTAACATACAGTTATATAGATGCTGAGTCAAATATTGTTTAAGATTTGTTGGAGTTATGAGTTTTTTATGACTGTTTTATTAAGCTACATTGACAACCGACAAAATCTCTTGTTTTTTTCAATAAATGAAGTCATGTCCTAATTATTTTGCCATAATTAAAGATTTACAATAAAGTTTTCTTGTACAATTGTATTGAGATTTGTCACAAAACAGTCAGACATTTTAAATTCTAGTTCATCTGCATGAAATGCTTTTGCCGTATCTTAGTTGCTGTAATATAGTTCAACACTGCATTAGCAATTCTTCGGCTATTCACAGTGAGAACAAGGTTATTAATCTCTAAGGATTAATCTTAATACAAGTTCATGTATGCATGAAATGGGTCTGTGTACATAATTGTCTGTCTTGTACCAGTGCATAGTTAGAATGAATTCATGTTAAGATGTTTGCTTAACTTAACAGTATTTCCGCAGATAACCATACCAGTCACATTATCCTGTTGATACTCTGCCCCCTTATTGCTGAGTGTCATAAGGGAAGCAGTATCTCAAATTTATAATCATAAGTATGACTCGTCCTATGACCTGGCTTTGGGTTTAAACCCACCAAACTTGCTCTCCAGACAGACCTCTTCAACTAAGTCATTGAGGCAGTCATGCCCTTAGTGTCAGCATCAGTGTCTTGTATTAAGTGTATCCAACAACCTTTATTAAACAATGCATCTATACATGTGAGTTGTCTGGTGGAAATTGTCACTCTTGCCACATTTATAGTGGAAAAATTATGTTTTCATTACTGTGAATCAACTGGTTTTCAGCTGTTGTGTATCATAAGTTGGTTTCCAAGCAGTTAGTTTTGTTAAATTAAAATGTTAAAATGATATCCATATAGGTCAGGTTTAATAGTGATAAATATTGGTTGAATGATTCTAGAGTTACAGGTCAAGTTTGAGAAGCAGTATTGGTTTAAACATATTTAATTTATTATATTCAGTAATTACATGTTGAAAAGTATACATTATGAAATATACAAGTGACAAATTGGATTCAGTAAAAGTTTTAAATACTTACGAAAACTGTTTCCTAGAAATATTAAATATATAACTTTTCAAATGTACCAAACAGACCAGTTACAGGTCAAGTTTGAGAGTGAGTATTATTGATTGTTTGATTCTGAAGTTATGGAATTATCAGTTCCATCAGTATTCTAGTTCTTTTTATTTCAATTGACCATTCACTTGTACCATTTAACATAGTTGTGCTGTATGTATGATATGGTAACATACAATGTAAAATGCATAATGATTTTTGTTCAGTGCCAGACTGTGTTTTGTAATATAACAAATGTACTACAAACATTATATCAACTATTCAGATGATGAATCATTCCAACACAAGGTATAGAATTAATTGTTTTAGAGGGTAGTGGCGATTCATTCAGAGGATAAAAAATTTATTATACATGTATTGATACAGTCAATTAGAGGGTTTTGAATTCATCATGCAATGATTGACTTTTGCTAACATAATCAAGATTGCATATTCACATGCAAGCCTTTCATTTACTTAATTTAGACCATGTTTTCCTAATTGACCTTGTCATAATTAGATAATTCTATTTAGAAACATTAGTCTCTATTCAACATCACCATGTTTAATTGATAATAGTATCTTGTCATCTGTATCATTGATCTATATAAGAATTATGTAAAAATGTGCTGCTGATAAAACAGCTCTGAATTCAATGTTACATATTTGGTAGTTGAATAATTAATGGCTTATTGAGTAATATTACAGTTAAACAATTAAAAACTGAACCCTTAGTAAACTGAACTACAGCTGAACTGTGAAACCATGAACCTGAGTAAACAAAAAACCTGTCTAAACTGAACTACAACTGAACTGTGAAACCATGAACCTGAGTAAACAGAAAAACCTGTCTATAATGAACTACAACTAAACCTGAGTAATCAGAAAACCTGTTTCTATAATGAACTACAGCTTAACTGTGAAACCATGAACCTGAGTAAACAGAAAACCTGTTTCTATAATGAACTACAGCTTAACTGTGAAACCATGAACCTGAGTAAACAGAAAACCTGTTTCTATAATGAACTACAGCTTAACTGTGAAACCATGAACCTGAGTAATCAGAAAACCTGTTTCTATAATGAACTACAGCTTAACTGTGAAACCATGAACCTGAGTAATCAGAAAACCTGTTTCTATAATGAACTACAGCTTAACTGTGAAACCATGAACCTGAGTAAACAGAAAACCTGTTTCTATAATGAACTACAGCTGAACTGTGAAACCATGAACCTGAGTAAACAGAAAACCTGTTTCTATAATGAACTACAGCTAAACTGTGAAACCATGAACCTGAGTAAACAGAAAACCTGTTTCTATAATGAACTACAGCTAAACTGTGAAACCATGAACCTGAGTAAACAGAAAACCTGTTTCTATATTGAACAACAGCTGAACTGTGAAACCATGAACCTGAGTAAACAGAAAACCTGTTTCTATAATGAACAACAGCTGAACTGTGAAACCATGAACCTGAGTAAACAGAAAACCTGTTTCTATAATGAACTACAGCTAAACTGTGAAACCATGAACCTGAGTAAACAGAAAACCTGTTTCTATAATGAACAACAGATGAACTGTGAAACCATGAACCTGAGTAAACAGATAACCTTTCTAAACTGAACAACAGCTAAACCTGTGAAACCATGAACCTGAGTAAACAGAAAAGCTGTTTAAAATGAACCACAGCTGAACCTGTGAAAACATGAACCTAAGTAAACAGAAAACCTGTCTAAACTGAACTATAGCTGAACTGTGAAATGGTGAACCTGAGTAAACAGAAAACTTGTCTAAACTGAACTACAGCTGAACTGTGAAATGGTGAACCTGAGTAAACAGAAAACCTGTCTATAATGAACTACAGCTGAACCTGTGAAACCATGAACCTGAGTAAACAGAAAACCTGTCTATAATGAACAACAGCTGAACCTGTGAAACCATGAACCTGAGTAAACAGAAAACCTGTCTATAATGAACTACAGCTGAACCTGTGAAACAATGAACCTGAGTAAACAGAAAACCTGTCTATAATGAACTACAGCTGAACCTGTGAAACCATGAACCTGAGTAAACAGAAAACCTGTCTATAATGAACTACAGCTGAACCTGTGAAACCATGAACCTGAGTAAACAGAAAACCTGTCTATAATGAACAACAGCTGAACCTGTGAAACCATGAACCTGAGTAAACAGAAAACCTGTCTAAACTGAACTATAGCTGAACTGTGAAATGGTGAACCTGAGTAAACAGAAAACCTGTCTATAATGAACTACAGCTGAACCTGTGAAACCATGAACCTGAGTAAACAGAAAACCTGTCTAAACTGAACTACAGCTGAACCTGTGAAACCATGAACCTGAGTAAACAGAAAACCTGTCTATAATGAACTACAGCTGAACCTGTGAAACCATGAACCTGAGTAAACAGAAAACCTGTCTAAACTGAACTACAGCTGAACCTGTGAAACCATGAACCTGAGTAAACAGAAAACCTGTCTTAAATGAACAACAGATGAACTGTGAAACCATGAACCTGAGTGAACAGATAACCTTTCTAAACTGAACAACAGCTAAACCTGTGAAACCATGAACCTGAGTAAACAGAAAAGCTGTTTATAATGAACCACAGCTGAACCTGTGAAACCATGAACCTGAGTAACCAGAAAACCTGTCTAAACTGAACTATAGCTGAACTGTGAAATGGTGAACCTGAGTAAACAGAAAACCTGTCTAAACTGAACTACAGCTGAACTGTGAAATGGTGAACCTGAGTAAACAGAAAACCTGTCTATAATGAACTACAGCTGAACCTGTGAAACCATGAACCTGAGTAAACAGAAAACCTGTCTATAATGAACAACAGCTGAACCTGTGAAACCATGAACCTGAGTAAACAGAAAACCTGTCTATAATGAACTACAGCTGAACCTGTGAAACCATGATCCTGAGTAAACAGAAAACCTGTCTATAATGAACTACAGCTGAACCTGTGAAACCATGAACCTGAGTAAACAGAAAACCTGTCTATAATGAACAACAGCTGAACCTGTGAAACCATGAACCTGAGTAAACAGAAAAGCTGTTTATAATGAACCACAGCTGAACCTGTGAAACCATGAACCTGAGTAACCAGAAAACCTGTCTAAACTGAACTATAGCTGAACTGTGAAATGGTGAACCTGAGTAAACAGAAAACCTGTCTAAACTGAACTACAGCTGAACTGTGAAATGGTGAACCTGAGTAAACAGAAAACCTGTCTATAATGAACTACAGCTGAACCTGTGAAACCATGAACCTGAGTAAACAGAAAACCTGTCTATAATGAACTACAGCTGAACCTGTGAAACCATGAACCTGAGTAAACAGAAAACCTGTCTAAACTGAACAACAGCTGAACCTGTTAAACCATGAACCTGAGTAAACAGAAAACCTGTCTAAACTGAACTATAGCTGAACTGTGAAATGGTGAACCTGAGTAAACAGAAAACCTGTCTATAATGAACTACAGCTGAACCTGTGAAACCATGAACCTGAGTAAACAGAAAACCTGTCTAAACTGAACTACAGCTGAACCTGTGAAACCATGAACCTGAGTAAACAAAAAACCTGTCTATAATGAACTACAGCTGAACCTGTGAAACCATGAACCTGAGTAAACAGAAAACCTGTCTAAACTGAACCACAGCTGAACTGTGAAATGGTGAACCTGAGTAAACAGAAAACCTGTCTAAACTGAACTACAGCTGAACTGTGAAATGGTGAACCTGAGTAAACAAAAACCTGTTTCTATAATGAACTACAGCTAAACTGTGAAACCATGAACCTGAGTAAACAGAAAACCTGTTTCTATAATGAACTACAGCTAAACTGTGAAACCATGAACCTGAGTAAACAGAAAACCTGTCTAAACTGAACTACAGCTGAACCTGTGAAACCATGAACCTGAGTAAACAGATTACCTTTCTAAACTGAACTACAGCTGAACCTGTGAAACCATGAACCTGAGTAAACAGAAAACCTGTCTTAAATGAACAACAGATGAACTGTGAAACCATGAACCTGAGTGAACAGATAACCTTTCTAAACTGAACAACAGCTAAACCTGTGAAACCATGAACCTGAGTAAACAGAAAAGCTGTTTATAATGAACCACAGCTGAACCTGTGAAACCATGAACCTGAGTAACCAGAAAACCTGTCTAAACTGAACTATAGCTGAACTGTGAAATGGTGAACCTGAGTAAACAGAAAACCTGTCTAAACTGAACTACAGCTGAACTGTGAAATGGTGAACCTGAGTAAACAGAAAACCTGTCTATAATGAACTACAGCTGAACCTGTGAAACCATGAACCTGAGTAAACAGAAAACCTGTCTATAATGAACAACAGCTGAACCTGTGAAACCATGAACCTGAGTAAACAGAAAACCTGTCTATAATGAACTACAGCTGAACCTGTGAAACCATGATCCTGAGTAAACAGAAAACCTGTCTATAATGAACTACAGCTGAACCTGTGAAACCATGAACCTGAGTAAACAGAAAACCTGTCTATAATGAACAACAGCTGAACCTGTGAAACCATGAACCTGAGTAAACAGAAAAGCTGTTTATAATGAACCACAGCTGAACCTGTGAAACCATGAACCTGAGTAACCAGAAAACCTGTCTAAACTGAACTATAGCTGAACTGTGAAATGGTGAACCTGAGTAAACAGAAAACCTGTCTAAACTGAACTACAGCTGAACTGTGAAATGGTGAACCTGAGTAAACAGAAAACCTGTCTATAATGAACTACAGCTGAACCTGTGAAACCATGAACCTGAGTAAACAGAAAACCTGTCTATAATGAACTACAGCTGAACCTGTGAAACCATGAACCTGAGTAAACAGAAAACCTGTCTAAACTGAACAACAGCTGAACCTGTTAAACCATGAACCTGAGTAAACAGAAAACCTGTCTAAACTGAACTATAGCTGAACTGTGAAATGGTGAACCTGAGTAAACAGAAAACCTGTCTATAATGAACTACAGCTGAACCTGTGAAACCATGAACCTGAGTAAACAGAAAACCTGTCTATAATGAACTACAGCTGAACCTGTGAAACCATGAACCTGAGTAAACAGAAAACCTGTCTAAACTGAACAACAGCTGAACCTGTTAAACCATGAACCTGAGTAAACAGAAAACCTGTCTAAACTGAACTACAGCTGAACCTGTGAAACCATGAACTTGAGTAAATGGAAAACCTGTCTATTATGAACTACAGCTGAACCTGTGAAACCATGAACCTGATTAAATTGAAAACCTGTCTATTATGAACTACAGCTGAACCTGTGAAACCATGAACCTGAGTAAATGGAAAACCTGTCTATAATGAACTACAGATGAACTGTGAAACCATGAACCTGAGTAAACAGAAAAACCTGTCTAAACTGAACTACAGCTGAACTGTGAAACCATGAACCTGAGTAAACAGATAACCTTTCTAAACTGAACCACAGCTGAACCTGTGAAACCATGAACCTGAGTAAATGGAAAACCTTTCTAAACTGTACCACAGCTGAACTGTGAAACCATGAACCTGAGTAAATGGAAAACCTGTCTATTATGAACTACAGCTGAACTGTGAAACCATGAACCTGAGTAAATGGAAAACCTGTCTAAACTGAACTACAGCTGAACCTGTGAAACCATGAACCTGAGTAAATGGAAAACCTGTCTATAATGAACTACAGATGAACTGTGAAACCATGAACCTGAGTAAACAGAAAAACCTGTCTAAACTGAACTACAGCTGAACTGTGAAATGGTGAACCTGAGTAAACAGAAAAAGTTGTCTAAACTGAACTACAGCTGAACCTGTGAAATGGTGAACCTGAGTAAACAGAAAAACCTGTCTAAACTGAACTACAGCTGAACCTGTGAAACCATGAACCTGAGTAAACAGAAAACCTTTCTAAACTGAACCACAGCTGAACCTGTGAAACCATGAACCTGAGTAAATGGAAAACCTTTCTAAACTGTACCACAGCTGAACTGTGAAACCATGAACCTGAGTAAATGGAAAACCTGTCTATTATGAACTACAGCTGAACCTGTGAAACTATAAACCTAAGTTGTTATAAAACCTGTCTAAACTTAACTACAGCTGAACCTGTGAAACCATGAAGAATGATGTTGTTTCTTCTTATCAATTAAATTATCTGAATATTAAAACAATCTGTTTCCAAGAAATTCTTTATTTTAACTATTTTGTTATAAACAAATAAATCTTGACTGGAGCGTAAAACATCATTCCATTCTTTAAACAAAATTGGATTATAATCTAAGAATTATATTATTATGGCCAGATATGTATTGAAGGCTTTGTTGCTGTAAAATCAGCAGAGTTCATTAATACAAAGGTACATATTTTGTATAATTCACAGTGTTTGGAATCTCTAAGTATGGTTGCAAGGGTCACACACAAGAAAACATATTCATCTGATTTTATTCTTGATTAAACAAAAATTATATGGACCAGAATTTATTACAAAAATATTCGAAAGGGAAAACATTAGTGATTAAATTTTATGTTAAGTCATAAAAACTGCATGTAAATCCTGTCAATTGGTCATACATGAAATTAGGTTTACAATGTAGATATTTTTAAACAAGAATGTTAGCAATATTTGCTTCGATCTTTCTCTCTTTCTCTTATTAATTAATTAAAATGGCATTATAAAAAGTGATTTTTGTTGAGCCTGGCATTGCCATAAGGTGATACTTAGATCTTACTTTTCCAGTGTTGCGGTAGGTGGCGGTGGCGATGGCGTGTCAAAATGTGAAAGTTTATGTTGAGGTAATGTATTTTCTACCCAAAAACTGACCAGACGAGAAATTCCACGGAATTCCTGTTATTTTAAAAAGTTTCTAAAACATTTTAAATTTTCCTTGTAGTCTGATGTAAAATTCATCATGAGAGATCATCACTGAAATATAGATTAATAAATTGTTTCAGAGAATGTAATGTAACCTCACTCAGTTGATGTAATTTTTCCTCGCGGTTTTCCAAAATTAATAAAAATATCAATATCCTATATTAGTTACTGATTACCGGTACCTTTGAGATAATTATTTGACGCACACTTGTTAAAATTTAATATCTAGTTTATTTAGACTATTTCCTTAGTTTACAGAAATGATTATAAAAATGAAGTTGTGTGAAAAAGGGATTTTTAATAACTGTATTTTGATGAAATATAAAATCAACAAGTTAATATATTATCAATAGTTCATTTTGATTTACTTTTAAGAGTATATAAATATTACAGTTTCTGATAAAATTCATAACTCTTCTTGCATGCTGAAGACTAAACACTCCCCCCCCCCCAAAAAAAAAAAAAAAAAAAAATATATATATATATATATATATATATATATATATATATATATATATATATATAAATAAAAAATATATATATATAAATGAATAAATATGAATTAATAAAAATTTTTATAAAATTCTCTGTTATATCAGTTTAAAATCTCTTGGTTGCACATGAGGGTTAAAAAATTTATGGACACTGATATTGGTGAGAGGGAAATTGGTGGGGATTGGGTGGGGGGGGGCACACAAATTAGAAATGCAAGGGAACAGAAACATTAGCTGTAGATTTGAAATTTTTTTATCTTTAGAATATCAATATCAGGAATACTCCAAAATGATTCCTAACAATAGCAAAGATATTATATATAGATTTGACTTGGAAACATCAACATCAGCAGCTTAATTTTGGAAACATACCAGTAGTATAAAATGCCAAACAGTAGCTCTGTTATGGAAACATCAGGAAGAAAAAAAACTTAAAATTAGTTCTCAATTTTAAATGTCAACTGCCTAAGAATCATACAATCATTGGAACATCAACAATTAGCAGTTGTACAATATTAGTTAAGTAGGTGTGTCAGTATCTTTATCTGATATTTCTTTAAACAGTTAATAATGTTTATAGAATCATTGTAGACATGTATAACTTTGTTTGTAACATCTTGACATCACTGTATATTTGAAATCTGGAAATCTATAAACTATTATTTTTACATTCCCGGATTATGTTGCAGTCAATTGGAGTTTCGAGTTTGAGTAGGTGGTCGGAACCATCAACTTCCTACTATTATTATTTTGATAAAAACACTGTTATGTTGTGTTTCTTTGATTCACTTGACTTTGTTAAATGTCAGTAGAACCCGGAAATCAGAATTAGAATTAAATCACTTATTTCTTGTATGTTTATTTAAAATTTAAAAACAAGATAATTGTTTTAGGCTAAGAGAAGCTTTAAGACATTATAGAACAGTTTACATATGCTTTATAAAACTCACTTTAATGCTGTTAGGTAACTCAATGATGTAGGAATCTGAATCAATCATATTTTTTAAATGTTTGTTTAAGTTTTTAAAGCAAGATTTTGTGAAGTAAGCTTGGACAAGTTTTACATCATTATGAATGAAGCAGGTGATATAACAAACATTGAGATATATATTTTTTTGTTTAATTTTTACTTAAAGCTTCACATTTTTAAGATATTACATTCTGATTGTGACACTTAAAGTGGATCGTGAACTGAAGGCACTGCAATTTAAGAAGTCTGTGCTAAGTGAGAGGAAACACATACACAATTCACATTCAATAATAATCTGTTTTAAGCAGGTGGCTTTTGATCATAATTATTAGTTAATGTTAATCCTAGATATGATAAAAAAAATGAATCAAGAAGATCAGCTGAATTCCTTTTAAAAGAATGACTAAAAGAATCATTCTTAAGAAGACAGTCACAAAAAATAAAATCAGTGTAAAGGAAGTTCTATCTTTAGATTTCTCATGTTTTAGCAGGTACACTGTACAGAGGTAAATGAAATTTGCTAGTTTTGGGTCTGATAAGTGACCTAATCTCAGCAGATATATTAATAAAAAGAACTTTATACCTTCAGGATGCCTTCATGTCATGCAGTGATCATTGCTTTTGCCTATCACCACAGTGGTCCAGGGTCAATTCCTGGAATTGCATGGAGTAAAACTAGGCTCTCCATTTGTTTTCTACCACATTAAGACCTCTTAATCACTCCAGGCCAGTTAGCTAGATTAATATAAGTTGTAAAGCTTCTTTCTAAATGGTTGTACAACAAATACATTTTAATTTAATTCTTTGTCTTGCTAAGTTCAGACTTAGCTTGTGGTATACTGGTAATCTGCTTGCTGGGAGAAAGACAATTCATCTTGAAGTCTTCAACCTATTTAAAACTGACTTCATGCTCTCTGTGACTTTTCTCACTCTGCTGCTATTTCTTTTGTCTCTTGCCAGCATTATATGTCATTTAAATTGATTAATGTAAGAGAGTGGTTTTATTCATTGTAATCTCTGTATTATAAAGTGTTATTCTGTATCAGAGAAGGCAGGTGATTCTTCTTGTTAGATTCAATGATTGAAACATTATATTTTAAAAAAGATCTTTAAGGTGCCTAGGGAAACTAATTAAGAATCAGCTATATCAGTCATTGTGATACAATGCAAGAGTATTTTATTTCACGTTATTTGTCACATACAGGTACTGAACTTTGCCATCATAATTCCTGAAAGTTTTTGATTTTTTATAGGAAAATTATTTTGTTAAGCTGTTCTGTATCTGACATTATGAGTGTTCAACAATGTTAAAATGTGTACATTAATACATGTAATACATTTTATACATAAGTAATACATTTATACATTAACAGTACTTTTTATACATTAACATTAGGGTCTGTAATAGCTTCTGTAAGTCTTGATATAAGTCCCGATAATGGGACATCTGAGCACAAACATTGCCATTGGGAGAACAGAATGAACAGGTGGGTGTTCTGTGCAGCCACACATGTTCCTGTACTCTGAAATTAAAAATCTTAAAAATCTGTACTGGTCAGGCCCTATAACTGCTAGTAACATTTTAAGATTTTATGATTGCTGGTCACAAAATGAGACTTATGAAGTCTTATGATTGCTGGTCACATTATGAGACTAATGAATTTTTATGATTGCTGGTCACATTATGAGACTTATGAAGTCTTATGATTGCTGGTCACACAGAGTTCACGCTGCCGTTCGCTTTTTTCGCAAAATGAGAAAAAAAAATAAATTTGGCGATAAAAAATAAACATCGGCGAAAGTCATGGCGAAAAAAATGTTTACATTAACAGGTTCACTACTCTTCACGGACATGAGCAGAGAGTCGTTAAAGCAACAGGTTTCCGTCTCTGTCTACGTGTTTTATCAAAGCATAGATCTAGAGAGTTCCAAATGAGTTTTAAATTGGGTCACCGAAGCCATGTAGATGATGTTGATTAAACAAAATTCCACGCGTGAAGGTGTTAATTACAGGTGGATTTATCATTTAACGAGATAAATTACCGATGTAAGCAAGTGATTACCAAGCCGCGTTTACGAATAATCACAGGTAATTGCCAAATTATATTGAGATTATCAATTATCGGGGGGTAGATCTTTGAAAGTAGTAAAAATTAAATTTGTGCTTTTGACGGTTTTTTACAGTTTACTTATTACTTATTAGTGATTTATTTTATGAATAAAAGAAATAAAACAAGAAAACTGTTGTTGTTGTTCTTCATGTCATCAGACATGCATTTCATAAGCCAATTTATTTCTATTAAATTTTCGCCAGAAATTACAATTAGACCAGAAAATACCTTTGGCCCATACAAATTGTATTTGGCGAAAAAAAAAATAATTCTGGCGAAAATTTTGGATAAAAAAAATTGAAGTCAGCGTGACCCCTGTCACATAATGAGACTTACGAAGTTTTATGATTGCTTGTCACATAATGAGACTTATGAAGTCCTATGATTGCTGGTCACATAATGAGACTTACGAAGTCTTATGATTGCTGGTTACATTATGAGACTTATGAGACCCTTTTATTGCTGGTTACTTCATGAGAATAATTGACCCTAAGATTACATGCCACATGATGAGACTACAGACTTAGTGATTGTTGGTCACATAATAAGACAGACCCTAAGATTACCTGCCACATGATGAGACTACAGACTTAGTGATTGTTGGTCTCATTATACTGTAAATGTACTTATTTTTGCGCAATCAAATTTTAGCGCAAATGACATGTTGGCACTAATTCGCGCAATCATAAACTAGCACACTCACAGTTGGTAGAAGTCAATTTTAGAAACGGACTATAATAATGTATCACAATTACTAGATTGTTTTACGATTTTTTTTCTAATTTTTATTCTTGTTAAGAAAGTGTTCAAAATGTAAACATATGTACCGGACGTTGACCTATTTAATGGTTAATAAGATTTTATGGAAAAAAATAAGGCCTATGAAGTAAAAAATGACGTTTGTGTGTGTTGAATGGTATTTTATGCTTACTTTCTTTGTACAATTTTTTTTTAATTAAATGAATTAAATTGTTAACTATTGTTTTGAAGTCTAACGTGCATTGATCAGGTTATAATGCGCTTTGATTGCATTTTCCACCAATCTTGAAAGAGCACATTTGACATACATGGTGATACCGATAATCTTGGCTGGATATTTGTTTTGAGATGGATAATTTTGACTTGACGAAACTAGCGAGATTCAAATTTTGAGGGACAGTGTGAAAGGGATTGAAATATCAATAGTTTAGAATCGAATAGGCGGATAGGCGGAATGTCATAGCTTGGGTCAAGACGCCGCTCTTGAGGTCGGTTTCTTCACTCTGCGGGTTGAGTAAAGTGACATGCAAGCTGATGTTAATTGTTAATTAAACTGAATTCACAACAAGTGTGAGTAGTTCTCAGTTTTTATTGATAATTCTACCTGAGATAATGATTTTGGATACACTAATGATCTGATACAGCCAATTAGCTACTTTGTTTGCAAACCAAGAAAAAAAAGGTTAGATTAATTTTGTTTGTTATGATACTTGGCGTAATTTTCTTTTAAATGAAAATCAATAAAATCTTATCTAAGTTAATTAAAACGGGTAAAACATATCAAACTGAAACAAAACACTTAAGTAGACAAAACCACTTCCTCGGATCATATATAAAATCGACAATTCTGGAAATTTTTTTGGGTCCAAATTTTAAATGATTTGAAGCTTTTTTTAATCAAGTTTTAGCTTGAAAACCACCTGCGTAAATAATACGGAGAACATTTATTCGTGGTAATCATAAATTAGCGCGATTTGTCTAGCGCGAAAATCACTATAATAAGATTACCGCTAAATAAAATACATTTACAGTAAGACAGACCCTAAGATTACATGCCACATGATGAGACTACAGGCTTAGTGATTGGTGGTCACATAATGAGACAGACCCTTAGATGACATGCCACATGATGAGACTTACAGACCCTATGATTAATTGTTAAATGATGAGACATACAGGTGCTACGATAATACTTAGTGTCTTACTAAACAGAGCCAACTGATTAAAATAAGTTTTAAGTTTTTCACCCGTTCAAAGAGCTGCACATTAACTTTAGCAAAAAAACCAAACCAAAAACTTAAGCATTAATTACTAACCTTCACATTTACAGTGCTTATATAACACAAGCACTTTTTTCAAACTAACTAAAATTAAAAAAGTTCAGATGGATATCTCGTAAAATGCCAATTATAGTTTTAACATCAAAGTTTTACTATTTGTGTGTTATACTTGATACAGTAGATTTCTTTTATCTTGTAATCTCTGTTAACATAAAACTTCATTAAAAATAGCAGCTATAATGATTTCATGTCTGTAATGATTGTACATAGGTCATCAAAAGTAACACTCAGATCAATATGATCTTAGTCTTTATTTTTTTGTTGAGCCTGATCTTGCCATAAGGCCACTTTGTTTTACTTTTCCGGTGTTGGTGTTAGTGTGTCAAAATGTGAACATTTATATTAAAAGTCAGAATTTGTAATACAAACAAATATTTAGATAAAATATCTAGTATTCTCTTTGTGGTTTACTGATAGTTATGAGGTAAACCTGCTGTCAGTTCAACAACAGTATGTAACAAAATAAGGAAGGCTTTAGCCATGTCATACACTTTCCTTCATTTGTTGGCTGGACAGTATCAGTATAATTGGCTGAACATATTTGTCATGTAATTTTCCAGCAATTTGCATCATTGTGAAGTCACATTGTACTTGTACGAACTTGATGTAGTAAAACCATTCTTAACTGACCACTGAAAAAAAAATGACAAGGTAACTGAAAAAAAAAACACTAGCTGCTGTAATAGCTGAAAAATTTGGGGGGAGTTGAGAAAAACAATGTGAGGGCTAAATATGTGGGGACAAGTTTAAAATTAACTGATGCGATAGCTAAAAAAAAAGACATCTTAGAAAACATCAGTTTTGTAGCTGAATAAAAAAACAACTGATGTAATACCTTAAAACAACTGAACTGATGTGATAGCTAAAACAACTGATGTAATACCTTAAAACAACTGAACTGATGTGATAGCTAAAACAACTGATGTAATACCTTAAACAACTGATGTGATAGCTAAAACAACTGATGTGATAGCTAAAACATATGTTGTAGCAGAAAGCAGTTGCCTATCTCTATTTATGTATTATTAATCTGTCAACCTTAGCCCTTCCTATAGGTATAATTTGATCACTATTGATGTACAAATTTCATTAAATATTTATGAACGTTAAGCTGCCTTTAATGACAAAATGTTACTTTGAATATATAGATGTAATCTTAATTGACAGAATTATCCCTGAAGAATTAGGTGTATATTTTTTAATCCATAAAGACATCTTTCTCTTTTAGTTTATAATTCCTTGAAACTGTACTTATACCACTTTATTTGAAATTTTCAAATTCATCTCATTTTGTCCTAAAAAAAAAAGAAAAGATGGATTTCAAAGTTTAAGTTAAAAAATTTTGAGCTGTCTTGTATTTTTTGTTGTTTGGCTTTTGCATAAATAGTTTTTGACAAAGATGCAATTATTGAAAAATTCTTTTTTGATAAACATTATTATTTATTTTGATCATTCATTCATTCTTATTTTAACATCTTACGGTAATATAGATTGGCAATCAACTCAATATCTCGTGAGGTTGGGAGTTTGAACCCTTGCTGGGTTATACATAAACCTTTAAATTTTGGGCAGCTTCCTTGTCTGACACCCTGCATTAAGTATAGATTGGTTCACCTAGTGCCAGACTAACTTAACTGTTGAGTGATATGCTTGTCTTTGGCATACTGATTTGGTGAGCTAGCACCATATCAAAAAGTCAAACAGAGTATACTAGTACAAGGAAGAACTAACCAACTTGCAGTCTTGATCTTATTCAAGTTTGATCTATTTAACTTTGTCACACAGCTAATCTATTCTATATTGGTGCATGCTCTTCTAATGTTATAATTTACAAAATATTTATGACAATTTTTACCAATATTTTATATAGTACATGTATCACAAGTTTGTGAATGCTGGTATGCAAAATTGAGATTTTCGGGGGTTTTTTTGTTTTTTTTTCTTCTTTTTTTCTGTGGGAAATAATAAAATTGGATTTAAGATGTACTGTTGTTGACAGTCAACTTTTTAAACTACTGTAGAAAATGCACAATAACCTGAAAATACTGGATACACTTAATTCACTGCTTATTGGATTTCTAAAAAAAATCATTTTCCTAAAACATGAAATCCAAAATAATCCGATTTTAGGCATGACATGAATTTAATTAATACCCTGTTGATTTAATAAACTAAAATCTCATTTTCTGTATTTTAGACCAGAAGTCCGACAGAATTGAATTTTAGCCTTGACACAAATAAAGCGCAAAGAGAATTGATATCCCAGTTAGAGGCCAAGAACAGGTAACTACTAGTGACATTTAAAGTCATTCCTTTTAAATGAATATCCCAGTTAGAATTCAAGAACAGGTAACTACTAGTGACATTTAAAGTCATTCCTTTTAAATGAATATTTCAGTTAGAATTCAAGAACAGGTAACTACTAGTGACATTTAGTCTTTCCTGTAAAATAAATATCCCAGTTAGAGGCCCAGAACAGGTAACTACTAGTGACATTTAAAGTCATTCCTTTGAAATAAATATCCCAGTTAGAGGCCAAGAACAGGTAACTACTAGCGACATCTAGTCATTCCCCAGTTAGAATTCAAGAACAGGTAAGTACTAGTGACATTTAAAGTCATTCCTTTTAAATAGATATCCCAGTTAGAATTCAAGAACAGGTAACTACTAGTGACATTTAAAGTCATTCCTTTTAAATAAATATCCCAGTTTGAATTCAAGAACAGGTAACTACTAGTGACATTTACTCAATCCAGGTAAATTTTGTATAGAACAACTGAACATTAATATGTGTCTGTATCTGAAAAATGTACTAGGCAAAAATAAACTAATTTTTTGTTTGTACTTTTTTAATGATCTTAATGAAGGCAAAAATGAACTAATTTTGTGTTTGTACATTTTTAAAGCTATTAGGTTTCTGAAATTTTTTTTTAAAGATTTCTGTTTGTTTTTAAATAATCACTAATGGTCGTGTAATGTGATGGCCTTTTTTTTAGTGTCATGGCCTTTTCAATATTTGTCTCATTCTTTTAACCAAAACCTTCTTTTTTTCCTTAATCATTTAACAAAAGACTAGTCACTTCATTTATTTGGTTTATTTACACAAATTAGCCTTATTGTCCTCATCAGGAGTGTATGTATTGATCTATATGGTCTGTTCATAAGGACCCAGTTAAACAAAGTTAAAAGTTAAATTAATGACATGAGTAAATCATATTGTGTTGATTTTTGTAGTTTGGTTAATAATTAGATTTTATTATGCTGTGTGCAGCTGGGCCAAAGTCCACAAATTTTTATTGACTAGACAAGCAGGTGGAATTTCTTTGCATTTAACATGCTTTGACCTTCCACTTATGTTGGTAGGCAAGTGGCGATAGAATTATTGGTTCATATTGGTCAACAGCATGACATATGTCTATGGTGCTATTTGATTGGCCATGTTTTAGTGTAATTTGGTAATCCTCTCAAACAATGTGTGCCAGAACTGTTGCAAGTTACAATAACTTTATGATCATATATCATATACAGTATCTTAAAAACAATCACTAACTCATACAGTATATTTGTACATGAACTTGGTATGCATTTATGTTTGAGTAATCAGTAAAGTTAAATGCTGCAGAGATTTATAAATGATGTATTCATGATCAACATCGGAAAAATTTTCTGGACATTTTACTTTCCTAAGTCAGTGGTTTACCTCAAAATTCACAAATTTACTATCTCTGTGTAATCAAACAATCTTGATTTTAGCATAGAAACCATCCCGACCAAATTACTATATATCATCATTTAAAAACCAACATCAAGCAAGTCATTATTAATAGCCTGCCTTATGACAAATGGATGATAGAAAATTTACATTTCCACTTTAAAAAGAAATAACTTTTGTAATACTGGTATAAGAATCAGTGTTTGTTATACTGGTATTCATATGAATCATTTTCTTTGACATGATGTTATATCTTTAACAATATTTTTCTGTAAAAAATTCTCATAAATTGATGAATAAATTGACAAAAGTCATTGAGTTATTTTATAATCCTCCATAGGGAAATTATGAGAGAAATTCAGAGGCTCAGATTGGAACAGGAAGCTTATGCAAAAAGTACAGCAGACGCACAATTTAATCCTACATTATTGGCTGAACTGAGGTTGCTACGACAACGTAAAGATGAATTGGAGGGCAGGATGCAGTCTCTGCAGGAGAGCAGGAAAGAACTAATGGTTCAATTAGAAGGGTTGATGAAACTGTTAAAAGTTAGTCATAACTTAATCAGAACATATAATTATGATGTTGTAATTATTTTTTCCACTATTATAGTTGATAATTATTTTGTGTCATCTTCAAAGTGATATAATCATTTATGGCACATTTTGGGAATTTGTTTCATTTAAAGTTTGTCATTATAACTTAATGTAATAAAAGTACATAAATTTTTTCAGCCATTAAAATGTGGTCTAATAAATGTTTGCCTTTAATTATACACCATAAAGAACTGTCATGTGTTTTGTATCTTTATATTATATTGGTCCATTGTTAGGGGCTTGTCTCATTTGACAGGGATTTTAAAAACCACAGATAAACAATAAATTTAAGAGAAACAGTGTTACTTTATGTATAAAATAAAATAAATAAAATAATATAAATACATAAACAAAGGGATTGCATGCCTGTTTAGTGTTGGTACACTGTAATTCAATGTATTTCAGAGATCTTCAATTCTGCAATATTTGCAAATTGTTAACAAAAAGGCCTTGAAATAAAATTAAAGTAGAGAAACAATAAAATTACCTTATGGATTCAACATGGGTAAAATTTATATGAGTTTTGGGCACAATCTAATGAAAAAACTAATGAAAAAATTAAAATATGATTTTAGTACAGGCAAGCTAAAATCTTAAATTATATTCACTTGTTTAAAATCAATCAATTAAAACCACAATTTGAAATTTACACTGAACTGATTGAGTTCCCTAATTTGTATCAAAATGGTTGTACAACTTTATTTCAGAACAATCCCACATCACCTAGATCTACTTTAAGTGACAGTTCTAAATCTCAATCAAATACACAATCACCTGCTCAAACAACAAACCATCCAACGAGAACCAGTGCCCCTACAACACCCGCAATGGAGTCGTCCATGTTGTCAGGTGTAGGAGGTGACGTAAGACAAGCTTTCAATACGCCGCCAAAAGCTACAGCAAATGTAAGGCTGTTACGGAATGACCTGTTAGTCGCTGCTGATTCTGTAACAAGTGCCATGTCTTCTTTAGTCAAGGAGTTAAATTCAGGTAAATAAACATTATAATGTATCTCATGTTTTCAAAGTGCAAAAAATCATAATACATATATGTATAAATTTTGCTGGTTTTATTGAAACTATTTAAACAGCTATAGAAATTAGAATAATTTTTTTTTGTTCGGGAAGGCTCTTTTAAATGCTGTTTGAGACAGTTTCAGTTTCCTGGCCAAAGGTTATTGGTTGTCTGTTGATACCTTGATAAGGATGAAAAAATATTCATTTGGGTGTGAAGCAACATCAGTCCACTTGATTTTACTTTTTTTATGAAGCCATACCTATCATGATCTTAGGTCATTAGTTTTAAAACATCTTGAAGAAGCAACTTATTGTAGCCATATTTATTTCTGAAGTTGAATCTTTTAAGGAATTTAACCCAAGACCTCCATTTTTATGGAATTTCCATTGTACAATCTATGATACTGAAATGTTTCTTATTAATGTTTTTTATGTTTAACTTTTCCTTTGTAGAACAAAGTGAGAGTGATGATGATAATGATGACAATATAAATGAAACAGAAGGTATGTAGATAGAAACATATGTACATGTATATAAATAGTAAAGATATTTTGAAATATTCATATATTCATTATGGTTTCATTTTAATTTAGCATAACAGAAGGTATGTAGATAGAAACATATGTAAATAGTGAAGATATTTTTAAATGTTCATATAATCGTTATGGTTTCATTTTAAGTTAGCAAATTTTTAATAATTGATTTTGTGCAAATTTTTTAGTACTGTTAATCTGTAATTTTTTTTTTTTTTTTTTTTTTTTTTTTTTTTTTTTGTTAATTTACATAGGAAATGACATCTAAGGTATTTGTGTGCTTTTATTTTTTTATATTGTTTGATGACATTTGGTGCAAATACAATAATTTTTTTTTAATTTGTGCAAGTTTTTATTTTCAGTATTGTTATTTTGGAAAATTTATTAAAAAAAAAAAAAGAAATGTCTAAATTTTACAACTTACATTTAATATTTTTGAAAAAAGTTTGCTTGCTGAATTTGGGTGGATTTTCTGTGGACACTCTGGTTTCTTTCACCATCCCAGAACTGACCACCTTGATATAAAGGATAGAATCTTTATCGAGGCATAAAACACAATTACTCCTCTCCACTCTTAATTTCTTTTATAATCAATGGATGATATTTACTGCCTAAAAAAATCTTTGGGGCCTTAAAAGTTGAACGATTTCAAGCACTAACTTACTCAACACTGGGCTGCTAACTTCTTAGGTTTGAATTTAACACAGAAAGATTCTATTGTTAGAAAGTTGCCATTTTACTTCCAGCATGTTGATTTTTCTCCACCATTTCAGAACCGTTGCTTCATTTTAGATCAGGGTGTAAATACCATTCTAATCAAACAAAAGCAAGCAAGCTTTTGGCTACAATTTTAAGTAAAAAGGAATTTGTCAAAAGTTCTTCTGAAAGCAAGTTTTACTTAGAAAAGCTAACATTTAAATTGATTTTTCTTGCTACTATTTCAGCAAATCTTGATTTAGCAGATGCATATGTGATGAGAACACAAGAAGAGATAGATAATTGGCAACAGGAAGTATTGAGGCGGTTAGATCAAGAACAAGATTTTATAGCTCAGTTACGAGCACGACGGAAGAAGAGCGGAAGTAGTCAAAACCAAAGTGATACAGAAAATGACAAGTATGAATAAATTAGATCAGTGTTATACCCTGCCGATGTTTATTAAGACTCATAATGGTTTTGTGGACATTTAATAAAAAATACAGTATAACCTGTAATAGCGTCCACCTCTATATAACGTCCACCTGTCTTTAGCGTCCAGTCTAAAGTATCCCCAATCGATTTTACTATATAAAGACCCACTGTATAGCGTCCATCTGTCCAATGCATATAGCGTCCACCTATTTTGGTCCCGATCGGCATTAAATTTGTGTATAACGTCCACTATTGGCTGATCAAGGGGCATAACTCGTATTTTTCAACAAAACCGGAAGTGCTGGTGTCAGAGATTTTCTTCTTTCAAGTTTAATTTCAAAGCGAATTAATGTGTTTGACATGCCGAGTTTGTGTTTATTATCACCAATTGGGTTCGGGAAGAGCGTGGATTGATTAATTACAATGGATATTATGACTCCTGGAAATGTTTATAATGATGGATGGCGAGAACCGCCGATGTTTTCTTAACAGTTAAACGGCATGGTCTTGATTTACACAGCCTGGACATGTCAAGGTGTTAACTGATTATCCTTTGTGATATATTAACAGGGTAACAATCATTTACATCATTAGCCAATTAATAAAGTATTACTGTAATAGCGAAGAAAACAGTTAAACGGCATGGTCTTGATATACTCAGCCAGGACATGTCAAGGTGTTAACTGATTATCCTTTGTGATATATCAACAGGGTAACAATCATTTACATCATTAGCCAATTAATAAAGTATTACTGTAATAGCGATATATTTTGAGAATTTTGAAAATGTCGAATCTCCGTCCAGCAGAGCAATGTGTTGAAGTTATCAGGTAGATACGACAATTAAAATTTTTAAAGCATATACCAGAGACATATATAACGAATGTCTCTGCATATACATTTTAAAAAAGTGTTAAGGTGTTATATACATCGAATTAAATTTCTGTCAACTTTTGTTACAATTTAGTGGTAATAAAATTTATTTAATTTATTTTATTAATCAGTGATTTTGCTATAGTTTTTAAAAACTACCTTCTACCTTTCAGATTGGGAAAATTTGGACCCTTTTTATGTCACATATTACGCCCAGGATTTTGAAATTCATTGCAAAGATCTTATATTGTGACAATATTTAACATTTTTTGTCTGTCAGAACAGTTTTGGACAACTGGATTTAACTTAAACTATTTGATTGTGTGTCACTGTAGCCTTTTGGGGGATTTTAGTTGTCAAATTGGGAAATTTTAGTCATATTTCTCAAGGGGAAACTACTTTTATTCGGTAGTAATTTTAGGCAAACAAAACCACTGTTAATATATATATATATTTTTTTATTAAATCCTTTGATTTCACTTGTAACAAGATGCTATCTGCAACAGCTACAATGGTTAAAAATTGTTTATAAAATTCTGTTACGCCCACTTATGGTGCTTATTTTCATGGTCAAGATTAATTCACTTAATATCAAGTTGCAGTGATGATCAAATCACTTATTAAATCCAAAAATCACTGTAAATTGAAATAAATTATTAATTTTTTTTTACAAGTTTTATTTGCTTAAGTTAATAAGTTAATTTAAGTAATATCTTATGTAGAATGATTGTGAAATACATGTATTCTGTTTTAAAGTCCTTTGTCAAGCACTGGTATGGCAAATTTCCTTTGCGCCATGTTTGACCCTGTATATAAAGTCCACCTGTCTATTAAGGACACTTTTGCCCAATCCCTTGGGTGTCCTTTATACACAGGTTATACTGTATATTGACAAAATTTTTTAAACCCTTGAGTTGTAAATGAAAACAGAATGTTAAACTCTTCATTAAGCTATATATACCAGTATATCCTACCTCTCACTAGTTTCTGTCAATATCGTTGGATAATCCTGGTCACATGCAGGCCTTCACAAACACCAATTTTTTGCTAAAAATGCCAAGTCAAACTTCAAAAAGCCGAGTGAAAAATATCCTAATCTGCTTTTTTTCATAAAGAGTAAGACAAAATCTGATTTAAAAATCTTCAATTTTGGCTTATTAACAATTAAGAGTACTCAGGACAGTGACACGTTTCCCTATTCACAGGTAATTACATTATACATTGCATATTAAATGATAACTTTGGCTTCACCTGTTCACATCTTTTCTACTAGAATATACAAACATGCCTGATCGATCCAGTTTATAGATAGTTAAAAACCTCCCCATGTCGATATATTTTCAATTATCAGCGGTAATTATGAACATTTATCTATGTTCGATTCCATATTTAGTCAGTACGGGAGTTATTTCCCTTTACCAAAGTCAATGGCAACCGCTTGATAGTAAAACATCATATTTATAACATACACTTATGGCAAATAAGTACACAAGTAAAGATGTGTTGATAATGAAAAGAAAAATTTGAATTCTAGGAACAAGAGTATTTGTCACTTTATTTTACAGAAATTGACAGCAAGTTAAAAAAATTCATTATTTTATCACACACAATGACTGTTTACAAGACCAGTTGTATAATGTCACTCATTCACTCACTGTAAATTAATTGGAATTTTTTTTTTTTTTAAATAATTTTCTTATAATGATCAGTTGGATAGTACCTTATGCAGTGTGTAAAGTATCTTATAAGTCTTGTTCTGGATTAACTTAAAAAACAAAATGTGTAGGATTGGTTTGTTTGACATAAGAAATTTGTAAGCAATTTTTCATCCAAAACTTTCTTCGCTACATGAACAGAGTATTATGTCACTATGAATACATTTACATTGGTTCTTCAAGGTGATTGGTAGGATATAATTGTTACAGGCTTTGCCCTTGCCCAAAAAGGATTTTCCTCACCCTGTATAAACCATATTAGGTCACCAACTCACCCTGTACCTAATAATGTTATATGAGTTTTTACAAATTATTCACATGATAAGCCATGCCTTTTAAAACTGTTCACAGTTCCAATCTTTATCCTTACTACTGCACTGACTTCAGCTTCAAATATACTTATATTTGCGACAAGCTACTATACAAAATTCAAGATTTCTTGGAGTACATAACATTATAAATTTTGTTTGTCCCTGAAAAAGTTGAGGGGAGGGTACATTAGTTTTGCAGCATTCCTTCATTTCTGCTTCAATCCTTGTTTGTAGAATTTATAAATGTACTAATTTTAGTGTGTACATATTTTAGCGCAATTTACATTCTCGCCTAATTGGCGTGCATTTAAAATGGCACTAAGCAACTTTTGAGAAACAGACTATAAGACAAAACATGTAAGTCATTATTTTAGCATTTTATGAAAATTTGCTAAAATTAATAAACCGCCAATATGAGTATGTTTACAGTATTTGGTGTGATTGGCTTGCTTAAATTTTTTAAAACGTGGGAATAATGACGATAATGTATTTATCTTTTTTGACCTATGGTCAATTTGGTCCATTTTAGGCAAAATTTTAAACCCAAATGTTTTCATTTTAGGGACATATGAATGTCATCTTGTTACATTTAGCACATGTTTTTATTGTATTTTCAAGTTACATTCACTCTGATGAAGCAGAGACGTATTTGAAGACAGATGATGCTAGTGCCTTGGGAACTGATGATGCTGATTCATATGTGAGGACAGATGATGAAAGTTGTTTTAAAACAGATGAGGAGGATCCTGAATTGTATGACAATCATCCAAAGGTTAGCAGAGTTGAAAGAGAGAATTGTTTTTTACACCACATCAAGAATTTTTTCACTTATAATTAGGCATTAAATCTTAGTTGTTCTTCTTGGATTGGTTTCATAGTTTTACCAAAAGAAGATGATATTAACATATTTTTATACATATCTGAAATTAAACATCGCCTTTAAAACTGTAGAATAAGACATAACAAATTTGTATTATTATTTTAGATATGGTATACATGTATTATTAATGTGATTACCTCCCTTTTGTTTGAAAATCTGTGTCACCATTTAATGCTAGAACTATAATTGCCTGTGGACAAGGTGTGCAAATGATATATACCATAGATTGATTCTCATGTTTAATTAAAGTTTGATTTTGGTAATCTCAGATAGATTTATGCTATAAGAAATGATTGTAAAGCCATCAGTGCCATTATAAAGTGACTGATATAAAAAATATGTTACAATGTGAATACATGAACCTGACAGAGTTAAGTTCACTGTTTGTTTTTTGGGTCCATGTTGCAGTGTATTTTATCCACTGAAAACTCCATAACTGTTTTATTTTAAAGTGGTAACAGAGTATTTTTTAGTATATATTGGTATCTATGGTAACCAAATATTCTATAAATTTAGTAACAAAATTCAGATTTAGTACATGCCGAAAATACGGTAACAAAATACTGTTTTACTCTAAGCTCAAAGATATATTCACAAAATACAGTTTTAGTTTTAGTATATCAATACTCCAGCAAAAACCAACAGTTTAACTCTAAGGAATAGAAAATCTTCTGGAATATTTCCACATAATGGAAAAATGTATTTTCAAGCTAATGGAATCACGTTGCTTATCATGTTACTAGTCTGCGGCATCAAAGATTTAAGTCAAAATTGCCAAGATTCCCCAACTGCACAATATAAAAAGGCAACTGCCTTGAACTTACTAAATGTTATTCTTTGGGTTTTTCCATTGAATGTTATTTATTTATTTATTTATTTATTTATCTATTATTTATTTTTTTTTTTTTTTTTTTTTTTTTTTTTTTTTTTTTTGGTATTGGAGGTCAAATAAACCTATCACAGAATGTATATTTATAATTTTTACTTAAAAAGAATTTTTTTTTTTTATTGAAACATTGTTATGCATTTTAGGAGCTACCAAGCAGAATGACATCCAGTACCTACACAACAGATGAAGAGAGTTACCTCCAGTCTGATGCCGATTCATACATACGGACAGATGATGAAGAGGGAGGAAGTACTGATTGGGAAGAGTCCATGAAACGCTGGGTCAATCGGTGACAATTTTGGTCATACTCTTATAGAACATTGTGATATATAAAGTTGACTGGGAAATAATCTGCAAAATGATATGTTACTCAGTGACATGTATTTTCTAAGGTAGTTTGTGATATATACTAGTATTTAGTAGGAGCAGTTACTTCTGTGAAATGCTGTGTCAATCATCTGTGAAACTGTGTCAGTCCATGATAAATATTTGCTTTATTATTACATTGTGATACATAATAGGGTCAGTACTGACTTGGAAGAATCTTTGAAATGCTGTGTCAGTCTTCTTTCATGAAACACAGTGTCAGATGGTGGCATTTATATGCTCTAAAGTACATTGTGATATACTCGTCTGTAAGGTAATGATGTAAGACTGATCACTTGACAGTGTTTACTGCTGGTAATAGTAATGGTGCTGAAGTATACAGGGTAATAACCTTTACAGCAAAACAAGACTGTCTGACACAGAGGATCACTAAATAAATAATGTGTATTCATAGCTAGGATAAAATAAATACATGTTCCACATTCCTATTTGCAAATGTCTAATATGTTTATATATTACAGTGAATAGTACATTTATATAAATACATGTTACATCTGTTGCCATGATTAAATTTCAAACAGTAATTTTTTCATATTTTCATCTCACCATCAGGCATCATTTTAAGGATTGAATTTAACTTTGTTCAATTTTATGAGATCTGAACTACAAAAAAAATTTCACTTTGTATAATTGTTAAAGTATTTAAAAAATGTGGAAAATGTTTTTGAATTAATATCTTATAAACCTAAACAGAATTAAATTCTATATTTCTTATACATTCATATACTTCGTAGATGTTTGAAATGCTTGTTTCTATTTGACACTTATTATTGTGTATAAATTAAATCATGTTCTGCCATTGCAACCGCCGTGACTTCACAGTCAATTTACATTAAATGACACAAGTGTTCAGGGCCAAATTTCACAGTTTCTTCTTAACTAAGATTTTCCTTTCTGGTAACTTAGATCTGATAAATTTGAAATCTTAATTGAAACTTGTTAAATTTAAGCTAAGGAAAATTTTGGTTAAGAAAAGTTTCATTTGATGGCACCATTACAGTAAAATCTTATATAGTGACCACCTCTGTATAAAGACCACCTTCCATTAAGACCATAATTGTCATATGTCAACCACAAATAACCTCCAAATAAAGACCACCTGTATATTTTATAGATATAAAGGATGGTTTTACTGTACTTAAAATCCATATATGACATTTACAATCTTTATGTGACCAGTTTTTTTTATTACTGTATTATACAAATGACAGAATGGAGATTCTTGGGATTGGGTTGTGCAGCATGCCTTTCCATGTGATATACATTCTATCCCATAATATTTGTGCTAAACTGTTATTTTCATTAGGTGAGGAATCAGATAGTTGATGTTTCCCCACATAAATTACATTATATCAAGCATTTGCAAAAGGAAAAGTTTTCCATAATATTCTGAATACACATTGTTGGGTATCTGTCATGTTGTACACCTTATTAGAACTATTTACACAGATGGATGTTATTTTTCCCCCTTTTTCATTTTTTATTTATTTATTTATTTTTTTATTTTTTTGGCATATGAGTTAGTGAATTTGTATATCTAATTACAAGCTTTTGTGATTTTGTATTTTAAACAATATGTTCATATATTTTTGATATAGATAACACTGTTAAGTATTTTAGGTTATGTGTTGGGCTGATGAAATTTTTTTGTTATGTATGATAAACCCCGACTAGTTTATCTTTGAATTTTAATGCACAACTTCGTAAACTTGGTATAATTAATGTATTGCAAAATGTAGTATGGTATAAATAATAATTGCGAATGGTAAGTCATTATGTTTGTGCATGTAAAATAACCAGTTGTGTGTTGTATTTCAAATTGCTTTGAATGTCAACTGATATGTTGATGTGATTGTACTGTATGCTGATAAAGATCAGATAGTTATGTGTGTAAATTGCAAATGATAAAAGTTTATATCACAAAGAAAAAATTTGTAACACTATTTTGCAAAATAAAAGATTGTTTAAATTTAAGATTTAGTTTTGCAAGTATAGGTTTAGAATGGGGGGGGGGGTGTCTGGAAGCCTCATTTAAATATTCTGTAATATTTTAATGAATTATTTAAAAGTTGATGTTTTTTGTTATGTCAGAAGAATAACTGATCAGTGATGGTATTAAACATGCCTTTTTTGCATGAAAATTCATGATGGTCACATGATGGAACTAACAGTTCAAGTTTTTGATTATTGTTAATATTATCCTATTTTAAAGAGAGATTTTTTCATTTACCCATAACAATATGCTTATCACAATGATTAGTTGGTCAGCTTTTTTTTACTTTAAAATTGACAAAATTTTACCTCATTATAATGAATTCTGTGAACTACATTCAGTGAGGAATATTTCGCACCATGATTTATCAAGACCACTTCTTTTTGTTTATCATTATCTGTTATAAAAATTATGTTTTTCCATCCAATGACATTGTAAATGATATCAGTAAATCCTAGAAAAAAAAACATTAATTAATGAAATGCGATTTCCAGGGTAATTAACAAACCTTGAGAAGAAGTGGTCTTAATACAAAATGGTGATAAATGTTCTACACTGCTTTTCTAAATTTATAATGCTTATTAACTAAATGTCTATGTTGTCACAAAAATACCGGTAGTATTTCAGATTTATCAGAGTAATTTTACATGCAGCATTGTTAAAAATGTATTATTCTAAAAAATTAATGTGTAATGTAAATAGATTTTTTTAAAAAAAAATTATGTTGTTTATTAAAAGAATTTTAAAATTTTTTTATTTAGCATAAATGCTTTTACTTTGTTGTAAATATGTATAAACAAATACCTGTAAATTCCTCAAAAAATTGTACAGATATGTAGATAAATTCTACCAGTCTGTAAAAATCAAGATATAGGTACTGATATACTGTAAACTTTATGTAAATATAAATAGCTACAGCTAAAGTGTGATAAAAATTTAATTTCCAGTAAGATGAGATTGTAAACATACATAGAATTTTACCACTTAAATGATTTAATGTTATTTTACTTTAAAAAAAATTAGTTGACCTATTTTTAACTACCCCCATGTGAAATTTGATCTTTTTCTTCCAAATTTGGAATGTTTGAATTCAATTGCCACTTGCCGTTCTGTCTGTAGTTTTTATAGATAAATTTGACTGTATCTATTGAGATAGAGTTTTTAATTATAGGAATAATTTTTAAAGGAAATTTAGTGAATATAAATCATTGAGATTCTGAAAAAATTATTCGTGAACATAAGCCAATAAAATAGAGATTTACCCACATTAGATTCTATAACTCCATGGCAATATTATTTTAGTTTTACATAAATCTTCATAATTAGAATCAGTTTTCCAATATTGTCCAGATTTCACCATTTTTCCTTGGTTGATAATTTCGTAACATATTTGTCAAATTTAGATATTCCTTGTTTAATAATTTCATAACTTATATTTGGCAAATTTAAAATTCCTTGGTTAATAATTTCTTAACTTATATTTGGCAACTTTAAAATTCCTTGGTTAATAATTTCTTAACTTATATTTGGCAAATTTAAAATTCCTTGG
Source organism: Tegillarca granosa (assembly GCA_029721355.1). Taxonomy (NCBI): domain Eukaryota; kingdom Metazoa; phylum Mollusca; class Bivalvia; order Arcoida; family Arcidae; genus Tegillarca; species Tegillarca granosa. Next base: position 36,458,434 of record CM056598.1, on the reverse strand, counting down.
TTAATAATTTCATAACTTATATTTGGCAAATTTAAAATTCCTCAGTTAATAATTTCGTAACTTATATATGGCAAATTTAAAATTCTTTGATTAATAATTTCTTAACTTATATTTGGCAAATTTGAAATTCCTTGATTAATAATTTCGTAATTTATATATGGCAAATTTTAAATTCCTTGGTTAATATCTTCGTAACTTATATTTGGCAAATTTCAAATCTGAATTTTTTTGTTAGTTTATGTTTATGTTTTAGATTTGAAAGAGTACATTGAACATGAAAATTAAAGTTTTCTCAAAAGTTATACTTCCATAAAAATGGTCAGACTTGATTTGAGGAAGATTTCGATTATTAATGAATGATTATGGAATTATTGTAAAACCAGCCCCAGCTTAATTTGTTTTGTGATATATTCTAGGGATAATTTTTGTTGAGCCTGGCATTGTTACTTTTCCAGTGTTGGCGGCGGCATGTCAAAATGTAAAAGTTTATGTTAGATTAATTTTTTTACCCGATCAAAAACCAACCAGGCGAGACATTTAAATCCGTGGAATTCTTGTTTACTCACTTAAGTACTTAAAGATGATTTTTTTTGTTGTCTCTTTATAAACTTATCTAAACTATGAGGTTGAAAGGAGCTCTACATGTACATGGAGAAGATTTATTTTGTGATGTAAGGTTGTGACACAATTGAAAATATTTATTTTATTACTGTTGATATATTTATACTTTATATGTGTGTTTTCATAATTATTGAAGATAAATATTAATTTTCTCCACATTTTTATATTCATGTTTTTACTGCGTTTTCCTACAAATTAGACAACTGACACTCAGATATTATCAGTTCTCTTAAGTTTTGAAACATGTTTAAAACCAAGGTTTGTTCTCTCATGCAAGCTGGATTTGGATTCATATAATTTTGGAACTTTAGATTCATTAATTTTTAACTGTTGACTTAAAAATTTACGTAATTATCAACTTTTTCAGCCCCTATTGTCACTGATGAGGAATGACTTTGAATTCCACCAAAATGTGCACATATGGCACATCAAATTTAACAAGTATTTTTATTAAATATTTTCATTCACTAACTGTATTCACTCTTTGTCAGTTCACATACTTTCTGAGGTTTGTGATGTTCTCTAAGCACCCCTGTTTGCTCAGTTACTCAAAAGCCAATCAAATCAAAGTGAGACTGGCGGGAAAAATACCATAACTCCACTCAGCTCTGTTTACTGTGTTTACACATTATACAATTATAATAATTGTTCAAAGTGCCATGCTTTATGGTAATATTTTTCTATTTATTTCTTGACCTACTATATTTTAAAAGTACAATGCACTATTAACCTTTACATTGTGCCATATGGCTGTACAGTGGGATAAGTATAGTAAATGAGTTAAAGCTGCATCAGCAATTTTGCAGCAATTCTTGGCAAGAAAAGGGATAAGCATAAACACGATTATCTGCAAAAAGTTTTATGTTAGCAAATACAATATATAATATATGGTAAGCTATATGTCTTTCAGTCATAATTGCTTCAATGCATGATTCCAAAAATAAAAATGTAGAGATATTTTATGACATTTATACAATATGTTTATCTAGTAGACATTTTCTACAATGTTTAAAGAAAAAGTTTATCAAGCAGTTACATATTGATATACATAAATAAGTAAGCAGAACTGGAAATTCATAAGAGATTTCATGTTGCTAAAGATTGAAAAAAGATTTTCACAAGATTTAATTGATTTACAATAACTATTATATAGCTTGTTGTACATGTATAAATTATTTGTGTATACTGTTGTTAATATTTTAAGGTTAAGTTTACTAGTCAGAATAATACATAGCTTTATTATGTGTAATACTAGTTATTTTAATGTTTATTTTTTATTATTATAGAACTACTAAACTAAAACGGACTGTTAAAATGGCTGGTTCCACAAGCATTATATCTTACCTGTGTACTTATGATGCACCCTAATATATGTGTAGAACTACATTGTATTTATAAGTATGAAAATGACATTGACATTTTCCAAGAAACATGACTGGTAACATGTGTTACTAGAAATCACACTTCAGCAAAGAGATGAACTGGAAACATATGTTACTAGAAATTACAGTTCTACACAAAGATAAACTGGTAACATGTGTTCCTAGAAATTACAGTTCTACACAAAGATGAACTGGTAACATGTGTTCCTAGAAATTACAGTTCTACACAAAGATGAACTGGTAACATGTGTTCCTAGAAATCACACTTCAGCAAAGAGATGAACTGGAAACACGTGTTCCTAGAAATTACAGCTCTACACAAAGATGAACTGGTATCATGCTTAAGGTTGCTGAACTCTATTAGAATCGTTAAAAAATACTATACATTTTACTAAAAATGTGCTTTTTTGCTTATTCTGTATAAATTCAAAAGACATCAGCAGATTTATATAATTGTTTTTACAGTTTACATATTGTAGCAATTTTTTATCATTTTTATATTCTAAGTTTTGTTGCTTATGTTTTTTTTCATAGATTTTATTGTTGTTGATTTTAGACTTCACATTTGCTGCATGTTGTAATCTGAAATCTGTTGACACATACTGATATTTGCAGGGTTGTGCACATGTTTTTATACACATTTAAATGTAATATGTAAGTTAACAACAGATGTGTTCATATTTCTGCCAAGTGTTTTAAGAGTTGTACACATATTCATTGTGTACATTTCTGCCATGTGTTTTCAGAGTTGTTTACATATACATTGTGTACATTTCTGCCATGTGTTTTCAGAGATAGTACACATATTCATTGTGTACATTTCTGCCATGTGTTGTAAGAGTTGTTTACATATTCATTGTGTACATTTCTGCCATGTGTTGTAAGAATTGTACACTTATTTATTGTGTACATTTCTGACATGTGTTGTCACTTGTACACATATACATTATGCACATTACTGCATATGTTGTCAGTGCTTTACACATTGATTTGTATGTGTAATCATAGTATCAGAGTTGTGTACAATTTATCAGTCTCAATGTGAAACCTTATATATTAATTTGTATACACATTTTGTATGTATATATGATTACAAACTCGTGTATTTACAATTACAAGGTTGTGTATATGTGTAATCACAATCAGTTTCTGTTACAAGACAGATATGTACATATGTCTTTATGTAAAACATCATTTTTGTACACATTTGTAAATGTGTAATTGAAGAGTTGTTGATCTTGATATGGATACTCAGACTATCAAATAAACAGTAAAATGCACCATAGTGATATGTTATTTTTATTTATTCATCTAGAGACAGAAGCTGTAATAAGCCAGACTGTTTCCAAGGTTACATGTGTTTTCTTTATTCTGCTGTACATAATTTAAAGTACTGGTAAAGATATTTATCAGATAGGATCAGATTATGCTTTTAACTTCACCACTAGCTAATCTAGTTTTTCTTAATGGTATTTGGAGGGACAGGTTAGGCTTTTAACTTTACCACTAGCTAATCTAGTTTTTCTTAATGGTATTTGGAGGGACAGGTTAGGCTTTTAACTTTACCACTAGCCAGTCTAGTTTTACTTAATGGTATTTGGAGGGACAGGTTAGGCTTTTAACTTTACCACTAGCTAATCTAGTTTTTCTTAATGGTATTTGGAGGGACAGGTTAGGCTTTTAACTTCACCACTAGCCAGTCTAGTTTTACTTAATGGTATTTGGAGGGACAGGTTAGGCTTTTAAATTTACCACTAGCCAGTCTAGTTTTACTTAATGGTATTTGGAGGGACAGGTTAGGCTTTTAACTTTACCACTAGCTAATCTAGTTTTTCTTAATGGTATTTGGAGGGACAGGTTAGGCTTTTAACTTCACCACTAGCCAGTCTAGTTTTACTTAATGGTATTTGGAGGGACAGGTTAGGCTTTTAACTTTACCACTAGCTAATCTAGTTTTACTTAATGGTATTTGGAGGGACAGGTTAGGCTTTTAACTTTACCACTAGCCAGTCTAGTTTTACTTAATGGTATTTGGAGGGACAGGTTAGGCTTTTAACTTTACCACTAGCCAGTCTAGTTTTACTTAATGGTATTTGGAGGGACAGGTTAGGCTTTTAACTTCACCACTAGCCAGTCTAGTTTTACTTAATGGTATTTGGAGGGACAGGTTAGGCTTTTAAATTTACCACTAGCCAGTCTAGTTTTACTTAATGGTATTTGGAGGGACAGGTTAGGCTTTTAACTTTACCACTAGCTAATCTAGTTTTTCTTAATGGTATTTGGAGGGACAGGTTAGGCTTTTAACTTTACCACTAGCTAATCTAGTTTTTCTTAATGGTATTTGGAGGGACAGGTTAGGCTTTTAACTTTACCACTAGCTAATCTAGTTTTTCTTAATGGTATTTGGAGGGACAGGTTAGGCTTTTAACTTCACCACTAGCCAGTCTAGTTTTTCTTAATGGTATTTGGAGGGACAGGTTAGGCTTTTAACTTCACCACTAGCCAGTCTAGTTTTACTTAATGGTATTTGGAGGGACAGGTTAGGCTTTTAACTTTACCACTAGCTAATCTAGTTTTTCTTAATGGTATTTGGAGGGACAGGTTAGGCTTTTAACTTTACCACTAGCCAGTCTAGTTTTACTTAATGGTATTTGGAGGGACAGGTTAGGCTTTTAACTTTACCACTAGCCAGTCTAGTTTTACTTAATGGTATTTGGAGGGACAGGTTAGGCTTTTAACTTTACAACTAGCCAGTCTAGTTTTACTTAATGGTATTTGGATGGACAGGTTAGGCTTTTAACTTTACCACTAGCTAATCTAGTTTTTCTTAATGGTATTTGGAGGGACAGGTTAGGCTTTTAACTTTACCACTAGCTAATCCAGTTTTTCTTAATGGTATTTGGAGGGACAGGTTAGGCTTTTAACTTTACCACTAGCTAATCTAGTTTTTCTTAATGGTATTTGGAGGGACAGGTTAGGCTTTTAACTTCACCACTAGCCAGTCTAGTTTTACTTAATGGTATTTGGAGGGACAGGTTAGGCTTTTAACTTTACCACTAGCTAATCTAGTTTTTCTTAATGGTATTTGGAGGGACAGGTTAGGCTTTTAACTTTACCACTAGCCAGTCTAGTTTTACTTAATGGTATTTGGAGGGACAGGTTAGGCTTTTAACTTTACCACTAGCTAATCTAGTTTTTCTTAATGGTATTTGGAGGGACAGGTTAGGCTTTTAACTTTACCACTAGCTAATCCAGTTTTTCTTAATGGTATTTGGAGGGACAGGTTAGGCTTTTAACTTCACCACTAGCTAATCTAGTTTTTCTTAATGGTATTTGGAGGGACAGGTTAGGCTTTTAACTTTACCACTAGCTAATCTAGTTTTTCTTAATGGTATTTGGAGGGACAGGTTAGGCTTTTAACTTTACCACTAGCCAGTCTAGTTTTACTTAATGGTATTTGGAGGGACAGGTTAGGCTTTTAACTTTACCACTAGCCAGTCTAGTTTTACTTAATGGTATTTGGAGGGACAGGTTAGGCTTTTAACTTCACCACTAGCTAATCTAGTTTTACTTAATGGTATTTGGAGGGACAGGTTAGGCTTTTAACTTTACCACTAGCCAGTCTAGTTTTACTTAATGGTATTTGGAGGGACAGGTTAGGCTTTTAACTTTACCACTAGCCAGTCTAGTTTTACTTAATGGTATTTGGAGGGACAGGTTAGGCTTTTAACTTCACCACTAGCTAATCTAGTTTTACTTAATGGTATTTGGAGGGACAGGTTAGGCTTTTAACTTTACCACTAGCCAGTCTAGTTTTACTTAATGGTATTTGGAGGGACAGGTTAGGCTTTTAACTTTACCACTAGCCAGTCTAGTTTTACTTAATGGTATTTGGATGGACAGGTTAGGCTTTTAACTTTACCACTAGCTAATCTAGTTTTTCTTAATGGTATTTGGAGGGACAGGTTAGGCTTTTAACTTTACCACTAGCTAATCCAGTTTTTCTTAATGGTATTTGGAGGGACAGGTTAGGCTTTTAACTTCACCACTAGCTAATCTAGTTTTTCTTAATGGTATTTGGAGGGACAGGTTAGGCTTTTAACTTTACCACTAGCTAATCTAGTTTTTCTTAATGGTATTTGGAGGGACAGGTTAGGCTTTTAACTTCACCACTAGCTAATCTAGTTTTTCTTAATGGTATTTGGAGGGACAGGTTAGGCTTTTAACTTCACCACTAGCTAATCTAGTTTTTCTTAATGGTATTTGGAGGGACAGGTTAGGCTTTTAACTTTACCACTAGCTAATCTAGTTTTTCTTAATGGTATTTGGAGGGACAGGTTAGGCTTTTAACTTCACCACTAGCCAGTCTAGTTTTTCTTAATGGTATTTGGAGGGACAGGTTAGGCTTTTAACTTTACCACTAGCCAGTCTAGTTTTACTTAATGGTATTTGGAGGGACAGGTTAGGCTTTTAACTTTACCACTAGCTAATCTAGTTTTTCTTAATGGTATTTGGAGGGACAGGTTAGGCTTTTAACTTTACCACTAGCTAATCTAGTTTTACTTAATGGTATTTGGAGGGACAGGTTAGGCTTTTAACTTCACCACTAGCTAATCTAGTTTTACTTAATGGTATTTGGAGGGACAGGTTAGGCTTTTAACTTCACCACTAGCTAATCTAGTTTTACTTAATGGTATTTGGAGGGACAGGTTAGGCTTTTAACTTTACCACTAGCTAATCTAGTTTTTCTTAATGGTATTTGGAGGGACAGGTTAGGCTTTTAACTTCACCACTAGCTAATCTAGTTTTTCTTAATGGTATTTGGAGGGACAGGTTAGGCTTTTAACTTCACCACTAGCTAATCTAGTTTTTCTTAATGGTATTTGGAGGGGCAGGTTAGGCTTTTAACTTCACCACTAGCTAATCTAGTTTTTCTTAATGGTATTTGGAGGGACAGGTTAGGCTTTTAACTTCACCACTAGCTAATCTAGTTTTTCTTAATGGTATTTGGAGGGACAGGTTAGGCTTTTAACTTCACCACTAGCTAATCTAGTTTTTCTTAATGGTATTTGGAGGGACAGGTTAGGCTTTTAACTTCACCACTAGCTAATCTAGTTTTTCTTAATGGTATTTGGAGGGGCAGGTTAGGCTTTTAACTTTACCACTAGCCAGTCTAGTTTTACTTAGTGTTTTTTTGGAGGGGTTGTATAACAAATTCAATAGTTTAGCAATTAGCCTTGCACAATGTTTGGTTAAAGCTTACTCAAAGTATTCTTGCCTTCTGTTCCTTATTGAAGATTGAGTTTACTATCCTTACCAATCTGTTCATCTAAAGAAAAGCCTTACTGAAGGTTAAAAATTAAAGTATAGTATATTGATAGCAAAAGATTCATTACATACCTACCTACCTTTTAAAGGTCAGAGTTGAAAGATGAAAGTCAAGTAGAGGCCTTTCTATGTTACTGAAAAAACTTTACTTTACTCAAATTTCGTTGTGAAACGTGCTTTATTGAATGATAAGCACCGAATTATTTTCCCTAACCATTCTTGTTTCATTTCATTGACATAAGGATAGAACATGTAAGCATATACAAAATACGTATCAGCCACACGTAAAATTTGTCAGAGCATTCCCAATTTTGGACAGAAAAATGAACACAAAGTATAGGGCTGGACAGCGCACCACATAAGTACCAATTAACGTTTTTGAAGATTGAAAGGGGATTGCATAATTTGGCATTTTCCTATAAATATGACGTTATTCCAAGAATACTCAACTTAAATTTATTTATTCAATAGCCCCATTAGAAATAATTGTTCTTTGCAAAATATAATGTATCACGTGTACGCTGGCGAAACTCCAATGGTAGAAATATGCAGAGTTCATTAGTCTTGCCACACATACGAAATTTTAATTAAAAATAAAGTTGGGTTTAGATGTCATCTTCACACAATGGTGCATAGCACCATTTAGCGCACTTCGCAGTAATAGCGATGATCAGCGAGAACATTTTACAACACAAGAAATAGGAAAACATCTCACTGATTCAGATTTGGTGAATATAGAGAATATAGAAGCTATGCAAAAAGTTCTATCTTTTCATTGTCGGAGGGGGGAAGGGGGCTTGGTGACCGAGTGTTCCAAAATCGCCTCCGGATCACAGTACCTTTCATTGCCTAGGTTCGAATCAGACTCGGGCAAATCCTAGTGAGAACGTTTGTCTGTTTACTGGCCAAAGGTCGGTGGTTTTCTCTGGGTACTCTGGTTTTCTTAACCATCAATGACCTGACAACAGTTCTATACCACATTTTTCAAACTGAAAGATTTTTTTGGACGGTTTCACTTCATGGTAAAGTAGTCTACAATAATTCTAAAAACAATTCCAAATACTGTTGACATGTCCATATTTTATGTATTGCCCATTGATTATATTAGTCGCATTAGTTACTACCCAGTCGCATTCTGCGATATATCTGGCGTCATTGCACTACGTCAGTATCATAGAGTAAAACTCCAGACTCTGAACCACATGATTTGTTCTTCTTTGAACCCGACCCGCTAGTTCGGCATAGTACTTCAAATTCAATCTCAGTAGGGCATTTACATTTAGACAAGAAATAAGAAATTTAATTATTATCAAAATAAAGCTCGTGTTTGAAAACACAAGTGAATATTATTTCTATAGTACTGTATATTAGATATACTATATATTAAAAAACGTGTTAACTTTACCGTTTAACGTTATAATATGTAAAATTAACGCGTTACAGTTCAAAATTAATGCGTTATTTGATAAAATATGCGCGTAAATTAAATGAAAAGAAAATCATATTGTGTTTAATTTAGTCTTTTAACGCGGTTTTTTTTTTTTTTTTTTTTTTTTTTTTTTTTTTTTTTTTCTAATTAACGCGTTTATTTTATCTAATAACGCGTTAATAAAGATCACTAACTTTTTATCAACTGACAAGCTTTTTACCGACGAACAGTGCTTAGGTAATGCATTAATTTAACTTGAAAGAATACGTTAAATAGTATAAAACAGGAGAAATGCCCATGCTGAGGATCGAACCCGGCATTTCCGGTTGATAAGCTCTATCACAAGGTTAAAAGATCCGGACCTGACTGTGAGAAAATCTGGAACTAAATCATTCTGTTATATCTACTATATATACATTCCTGCAACAACACGACTAGCTCCGTCCCGCTACAAAAAGTTAAATATTTTCTTATTGTATCCTGTAAATTGATTTTTAAAATGTCGATTTTTAGCTCACCTGACCGAAAGGTCATATGAGCTTATGGCATGGCGCGGCGTGTGTATGTGCGTGCGTGCGTGCGTGCGTGCGTCGTTAACACCTATTTTCGACTTCTCCTCCAAAACTGCTGGACAGATTTCAATGATACTTGGTCAGAAGCATATATGGGCCGGTGCAATTCAGATTTGTTCATGGCGTTGCCATGGCTACCAAAACTAGGTCAAGGTGACCTAGGGGTCCAAAAATCTTAAACAATCTTCTTCTCCAAAACCGATGATGGGAGAAAAAAATCTGATGTAATATTTGGCTTCTCTAGGGTCTTAAGCCTTTAGTTTGTTTATTTCGTGAAATTTGGTCGAAAAATAGGTTACGCGTTTTTTGCGTTTAATTTTAAAAATTTCGAAAATGGCTTCAAATTGTTATAACTTGACTATTTGAACAGATAATGACATGGGGTTTTCAGTTTTGGCTTTTTCTTGAAATGACCTTTAAATTAGGGTCAAGGTCACAAATCAAGGTCATGACCTAATTTGTGATTTATGCAGTTTTAGGCAATTTTCTTGCAAATATTAAGAGATACATGACATGAAATCATTGTTAAAATGATCAGCATGACAAAATTTAAAAAGGTACGAAGTTTCGTAACTATATGATAATCCATGTAGGAGTTGTTGCCCCTGAAATGTTATTTTTGGCTTTTAAATACCAAAATTGTGCATTAGCTGGAAAACTATAATCTTTTTGTATAGGCATGTATATTAGAATATTGTAGGTATTGTGACAATGATCATTTTGATATATAGTTCAAGGTCATATGATCAAAGGTCAAGGTCACAGATGCAGAAGAAGACATAAATTGCTAATTATCTTGAAAACTATTAACTTTTTGTATAGGCATGTATATTAGAATATTGTAGTAATTGATATGGCAATCATTTTGCTATATGGTTCAAGACCATATGTTCAAAAGTCAAGGTCACAGCTGCAAAAGAAGACTTAAATTGCTAATTATCTTGAAAACTGTTAACTTTTTGTATAGGCATGTATATTAGAATATTGTAGTGATTGATATGGCGATCATTTTGCTATATGGTTCAAGGTCATATGTTCAAAAGTCAAGGTCACAACTGCAAAAGAAGACTTAAATTGCTAATTATCTTGAAAATTTTTAGCTTTTGTATAGGCATGTATATTAAAATATTGTAGGAATTGATATGGTGATCATTTTGATATATGGTTCACAGTCATATGTTTAAAGGTCAAGGTCACAGCTGCAAAAGAAGACTTAAATTTTTAATTATCTTGAAAACTGTTAACTTTTTGTATATGCATATAATACAATATTGTAGGTATTGCAGCAACTATCATTTTGATATATGGTTTAAGGTAATGTGTTCAAAGGTCAAGGTCACAGCTGCAAAAGAAGACATAAATTGCTAATTATCTTGAAAACTATTAACTTTTTGTATAGACATGTATATTAGATTATTGTAGGAATTGATATGGTTCTCATTTTGATATATGGTTCAAGGTCATTTGTTTAAAGGTCAAGGTCACAGCTGCAAAATAAGACTTAAATTGCTAATTATCTTGAAAACTGTTATCTTTTTGTATAGGCATTTATATTGGAATATTGTAGGTATTGCAGCAATGATCATTTTGATATATGATTCAAGGTCATTGGTTCAAAGGTGAAGGTCACAGCTGCAAAAGAAGACATTAATTGCTTATTATCTTGAAAACTTTAACTTTTTGTATAGGCATGTATATTAGAATATTGTAGGTATTGACCTGGTGATCATATATGGTTTAAGGTCATATATGTTCAAAGGTCAAGGACATAGTTGTATAAGTATACTAAAATTTGTTAATTATTTGGAAATTATTCATTGCATTACAGTAACTTAATGCATATTATATATGCTACTTATAAATGAAAAGTGACTAGATATATTTCTGATTAAGTTTTGTGGGAGAAAAAACCTGAGAAAACTTGTAAAGTTTCTATACCTAATATATTGTCTTTTGCGCTTTGCAAACAATTTTGGACATATCCTCAGGTGAGCGTTAAGGCCCATGGGCCTCTTGTTTAATTTTGCTACCGGTTAGCGCTTTAAAATTACTTTGTCACTTTAATCCCATTCGGAAGCTTTTAACCCTTTGTCATGAACAGAATCAAATTTGAATTTTTACCGCAAGAAATATTCAAAATTCTGCACATGACACTTTCTTAACCATTTTAGTGTGAAAATAGCAGAGTTGGACACTAATTTTTACCCATTAACAATTCATTAAAATTTTATTGTTATACACCGATAAGTAAAAATAAAACTTCTGACAAAATACAGGTAAAGGATTTTAAAAAGAAGCACCCACACCCCACACACTAAAATATTAATATACTACAAGTAAAAAGTACTAAGAGCCTCAGTTCCAACGCGGGCTGTTTAATAAAGAACCTATTGTCTGTACTTGATAAAAATTCTATGGGTTAAGCTATGGTTTTTTTTTATAATCACACTCAGAATTTATTAATGATAACATTAAAAATAATTAATGCCATACACTTTTACACTTTTTTATTTTTTCCCCCGTTTTCTAAATATTTACACTTGTTACATGTTTAAGAGTTTATTTTAAATAGCACCCCTTTTCTAACATGATTCAAAATTGTGCGAAATTTGGCTAATTTCAAATAAACTTGGTGTTCTTTTCTAAACATAATATCTTGATATAGATGTTGTTTATTACTCTCGTTTAAACTTAAAATTTTATTGTCAAACAAGTTAGAGTAAAATTTGTTTAAAATATCTTAAGTATCTGAGGTTTTTATCGTACAATTGACCTTTTTCATATTTTGAGAAGTTTGTTATTTTTATCAGATTCACTATTAACAGAAGTCTATAATAATTATTCATGGCAGGGGCATGTGATACTTAATAAATATTTTGTAGACATTAAGTATAAACATCATTATGTGTAAACATGCATCACAATCAGCACGTCGATCAGTCAAGTTGATTCCGACTTAATTTACCATCAACCGATTTGCATTTTAGGTTATGCCAGCAGGTTCCTGTTGACAAATCTGACGAGGAAACCACAGGGAAATACCCTGTCTTAAATGACCAAAAACAGAGGATTTGAAATCTCTTGATGCAATAGATGCCATAAAGTTTAGATGTGAAAATGTCACATAACAAGCCCGGTAAGTTTTAACATAATTAAAGAGAACTTTTACCTAATCAGGGTTATTGATATGGTGGAAATGCACTTCCTTGTGTTTGGTGAAAGTGAAAGTAGACATGCAGTGTTATGTATCGAACGCGTACATTAATTGAGAAAAAATTTATTATTTCTTAAATTAACATACAAACACAATATAAACATATAATATTACAAAACATGGGGTCCTGAAAAAAAGAAGTATTTTCTTATGTAAATCAGTCTTCCTACATATTATTGATAAATGAGCATTTATACAATTTCTATGTTAATACGTATTAAAACAGTGTTTGAAGATAAATTAACTCTGTTTTTCTGCTCAACATATTAATGCTTTCTTTGAGAGCTAAAAAATGATTAATTTGAAATGAAAATGTTAAACAAAAATAATTTCATGTTTATGGTACTAACAGTGCAGCACACACTAAGCTACCAATTTGTCCTCATCTATAACTCAGTCACTACTCTCCCTACTACTTCATTACCACCAGAGTATTAACATTAAGTTTCTTAGCCAAAAATATCAAAATGTTTTCACAACCTAATACTTATGGTGGTTTATTTCTGACATCGACATAAGTTTAGTCGACATAAAATTATCTCAACATGTTAACTTAGTATCTTGGCAAGTCTAGATAATATCATAGAGAGTTGTGATATTAAAATCAAAAGTTGAAATAAGTAACACAACTTGCTGCATTAAAAATGATTCAAAATATCAAGATAATTATCACAACTGGTCAACATAAGTATCACGGCAAGTCATGTTCTTTATTTCAACTTTTTAATTGGCATCACAACTTTCCATGATATTATCTCGACTTGCAAAGAGATAATAAATCAACATGTTGAGATAATTTTATGTCGACTAAACTTATGTCGATGTCAGAAATAAGCTACAATAAATATTAATCTTTGTTAGCAGAGTAATACAAAATACTCAATCATTTAGATAAGACCAATGAAAATGCATATTTGTAAGACAATTCATAATATCTGATGGAAAAAAGGAGAGTCAGTTTTAATTAAGAATTTATTACACAATCATATAAGAAACAAAACTTCTTTTCTTAACAGGGAATCAGGGTTTGACCACTTGACACACTTTTCAGTCTTATATTTAATTATGAAGTTGTGTATAATAGCTGTTTAGAATTTTTACCCCATTTTAACCTCATAAGTTGCTTAATGTTGAAAACTAGCGCTCAAGTTTATCAAATTTTTTAAATTCTATACTTAAGAATTACATATTACATAAGTCTTTGAGCACAGAGCTTAGGTTTATATAATGTATATATGTAATAACTGTGGTAAGATTTTTTACCAATAAAATTCTTCTATCAAAAAACACTGCAGAATGTAACTTTTGAATCTTGCATTGTTATGGGAGTTTGGAAGTGCACCTGTAATTTCCAACATTTAAACTCATCTTATTTTCTAAAGTAGATAAAATTTGGTTTATTTTAAGTATCAAAAACATCATTTATATATAAACCTTCATGACAGATGCCATTTTGAAAAGTCTTAAAAGTGTTTGGAAGGTTTTGAGATCATGAGATTTCACCTGCTTAGGGTCAACATTTAAAAAAAAAGTTTAGTATATAATTACACACCATTTGTTAAAATAAAACACAAATCAATAAAAAATCAATTTATAAAAAAGGATTATACATTTCATATACACATGTATAATTTTAGGAATTCACTTCATTTGTCAACAGATTAGTGAAAATGTATGTACTAATTGCTTTGAAGTGACACATAGATTGATTTCATACATAAATAGTTTTACTTGGCATAAAGGGCTTAAAGTGGGGATAGGGTAATTAGTCAGACTCCATTTGCAGATGATACAGTTTACATCTTGATTAATTTTACATGTGATGAATTATCACGAATAAAAGATAAATTAACAAATAATAAGGGAATAGTCAAATCTGTCAAAAAACCCCCCAAAAAATTCCCAATATGTTTATACATACTTACTGATTTAAAACATCTTTTTAGAATATCTAAGAATGAAAATTTTTAACCCTTTGGTGCCTTTTTGACTTTAAGTATGTGTTGTGATTTACTTCCTATGAATGATATCCATTAAAACAAAATGTCATGAACTTGATACTACACATATTAATTAGAAGTCTTAAGGAATATCTACTATCAGGGTTAGACCTGAAATACATGGCTACATATGGCTTTTTTATACATGTATTACTAATGTTGCCGTTCCGAAACAGCAACATCAGTATTATAAAATGCGGTTTGGAGCCATGTATTTCAGGTCTACTATCAGGGTCAATGTGACTGACAATGCATGGCATGTACATATTTACTTTTTTCTATATTTTCCTGTATACTATAGAGTGATTGCAGTGTTAAAACTATGGGGGTTGTTTAAAAGTATAAGAGGCTTATATTTACACTACATTTTATTTCAGGTTACGACTACGATTGGAAATTCATGATACCTGTGAACATGGTCATTTAAGAACTAAAAATATATCATTGATGTCCAAAATTGTAAACAGTGAATTTACACAAGGTGTCAAAATTAAAAAAAAATCAAACTTTTTTTTATTAACTTGGGAAGAAAATATAAATATAAATAGGTTACAAACTGTTAGGAATTACACCAGAAAAAATGTATTGACTATGTTATGTTCAAACAACTGATCCAAATTATTTTGAGTACAAAACAGTATCTGAAAAAAAAAATCAAAATAAACTGGGAGTTTTTCTGTTTTTAATCAGTTACATAAAAACTCAATATTCTGATACAGACAATAAAAGTGATACAAATAAAATATCCTCAAATTGTATATTAGTATAAATATAGTATTACTTATATTTCTCTTGATTTTAACTTCGTCTGTATTTAAACACATTTATGTCCCTTTGATTGTTGATAGAAAAAATGAAAGTAGGGACAGTGGATAGGACTTGCACCTTTAAGTTGTCAGTACTGTAGAAAATTGCTATACCAGTGGGGTTTACGTGTGCACTGCATAAATTCTGCAGTTATTGCATTGATTTTGTAAAAAGACTCCATCACAATGTCCAAGAATAACACCACTATACATGAATCTTTAAGTTAAAAGCAAAAAAATAGATTCAGACAAGGTTATAGGATAACACTTGGTGCATAAGTAAACTCATGAAATCAAAACTTCTGATGTATGTGCGGTATTTTGTATTGTTATCATACAGATCCATGTTGTTACAATTGTAGGGAAGAATGTGACAGATGCTATACCTTATGATAGTTTGGGACACAGAGTCGACTCTGAACCAATACCTAGTAGTGAACCTAGTCAAGTCACACAAGATACACGATTGTAAGTACCTTGTATATAGTAAAACTTGTAATAGTGTCCACCTCTATATAACGTCCACCTGTCTACATTGACTGGTCATAAGTATCTCCTGTATATTCTTTTTTTTAGCACAAAACGCAAATATTCTTAACTCAATACATTGATTGTTGATTTAAAGTCATGGAAAGATAAAATTAAAATTTTGTTCTCTTTTATTGTTTTACTGAGTTATTGTGTTTATTACTATATAGATTAATATTTAACAAATTTCCATTTCAGTTGTAATGAATTTCCATAATTCAGTAATACTAGCCATCTCCTGTGACATAAGCTGCAACTGTATTCATTCTAAATCCCTGTAATATTTCAACTTGCAGGTTATAAACCTTTATTGGTTTTGCTTTAAAATTAAAAATGCTGTTACAAGTTGTTTTTTTTTTTTGACATATTGATTTGAATACTGATAAAACATGTAATTGCAGCCAATAGTTCTGCGTGATTAATTAAATTTGATTAAAAAAGACCATATTTTTTTAATTGAAAAGACCATATTTTTTTAATTGAAAAATGTTTTTAGTTTTTAGATAATACATTGAAGTTTGATATATAACATGTATTAACTTGATTTTAACATTTGTAACAGTAATGATTTTACATGGTTCAGGTCAAAAAGGTGAAATTTTAAGAAATGCTAAAACATATTTATTTATTTTATTATAATTATTATTTTTATTATTATTATTTGAAAGTCTTTCTTTTACATTTGTGAGAGAATTTTAATGATTTTGCACATGTGAGTAAAGTTTAATTTGCAAGCCAATATGTACTTTTAATATAAGACTTGCAATCCACAGTTCTTGTTATCTATTTAATAATTTTGAATTATTTCCTTGGTGTCTAAACAACCAAACTTTGTAGTCACAAAATATTTTTATTATTTTATAATTGGGGGAGTTTTCTTTATTAATCATAAAAAATGCAATATAAATGTTTTATATCATTTAAAATAAAGTGTATATTACACTTACAAAAATAACAGACAGTAAAACCTACAATAGTGACCTCTATATACACAGCACATGTATAAACAATACAAAAAACCTGCTATTGTGACCACCTCAATATTCAAACCACCTGCTATGACAACCATCTCAAAATAGGACACCTTGTCTAACAGTAGAACCTGTTAAAGTGACCATCTATATATACAAACCACATATCTAAACATGAAACATACTGTAATGATCAACTCTATTTATGATCACCTGTATATACAGTTAAACCTGCTATAGTGACCATCTATATATACAAACCATATGTCTATACAATGAAACCTGCTGTAATGACCACCTCAATTTATGATTACCTGTATGTACAGTTTAACCTGCTATAGTGACCATCTATATATACAAACCACATGTCTACACAATGAAACCTGCTGTAATGACCAACTCTATTTATGATCACCTGTATATAAAGTTAAACCTGCTATTGTGACCATCTATATATACAAACCACATGTCTACACAATGAAACCTGCTGTAATGACCAACTCTATTTATGATCACCTGTATATAAAGTTAAACCTGCTATAGTGACCATCTATATATACAAACCACATGTCTACACAATAAAACCTGCTGTAATGACCAACTATATTTATGAACACCTGTATGTAAAGTTTAACCTGCTATAGTGACCATCTATATATACAAACCACATGTCTATACAATGAAACCTGCTGTAATGACCAACTCTATTTATGATCACCTGTATATACAGTTAAACCCGCTACAGTGACCATCTATATACAAACTACATGTCTACACAATGAAACCTGCTGTAATGACCAACTATATTTATGAACACCTGTATATAAAGTTAAACCTGCTATAGTGACCATCTATATATACAAACCACATGTCTATACAATGAAACCTGCTGTAATGACCAACTCTATTTATGATCACCTGTATATACAGTTAAACCCGCTACAGTGACCATCTATATATACAAACCACATGTCTACACAATGAAACCTGCTGTAATGACCAACTCTATTTATGAACACCTGTATATAAAGTTAAACCTGCTATAGTGACCATCTATATATACAAACCACATGTCTATACAATAAAACCTGCTGTTATGTCCAACTGTATTTATGATCACCTGTATATAAAGTTAAACCTGCTATAGTGACCATCTATATATACAAACCACATGTCTATACAATAAAACCTGCTGTAATGACCAACTCTATTTATGATCACCTGTATATAAAGTTAAACCTGCTATAGTGACCATCTATATATACAAACCACATGTCTACACAATGAAACCTGCTGTAATGACCAACTATATTTATGAACACCTGTATGTAAAGTTTAACCTGCTATAGTGACCATCTATATATACAAACCATATGTCTATACAATAAAACCTGCTGTAATGACCACCTCTATTTATGATCACCTGTATATACAGTTAAACCCGCTACAGTGACCATCTATATATACAAACCATATGTCTATACAATAAAACCTGCTGTAATGACCACCTCTATTTATGATTACCTGTATGTAAAGTAAAACCTGCTTTAGTGACCATCTATATATACAAACCACATGTCTATACAATAAAACCTGCTGTAATGACCAACTCTATTTATGATCACCTGTATGTACAGTTTAACCTGCTATAGTGACCATCTATATATACAAACCATATGTCTATACAATAAAACCTGCTGTAATGTCCACCTGTATTTACGATCACATGTATATACAGTTAAACCTGCTATAGTGACCATCTATATATACAAACCATATGTCAATACAATAAAACGTGCTGTAATGTCCAACTGTATTTACGATCACATGTATATACAGTTAAACCTGCTATAGTGAACATCTATATATACAAACCATATGTCTATTCAATAAAACCTGCTGTAATGACCACCTCTATTTATGATCACCTGTATATAAAGTTAAACCTGCTATAGTTACCATCTATATATACAAACCACATGTCTATACAATAAAACCTGCTGTAATGACCAACTCTATTTATGATCACCTGTATATAAAGTTAAACCTGCTATAGTGACCATCTATATATACAAACCATATGTCTATACAATAAAACCTGCTGTAATGACCAACTGTATTTATGATCACCTGTATATAAAGTTAAACCTGCTATAGTGACCATCTATATATACAAACCATATGTCTATACAATAAAACCTGCTGTAATGACCACCTCTATTTATGATCATATATATATACAGTTAAACCTGCTACAGTGACCATCTATATATACAAACCATATGTCTATACAATAAAACCTGCTGTAACGACCAACTGTATTTATGATCACATATATATACAGTTAAACCTGCTACAGTGACCATCTATATATACAAACCATATGTCTATACAATAAAACCTGCTGTAATGACCACCTCTATTTATGATCACATATATATACAGTTAAACCTGCTACAGTGACCATCTATATATACAAACCATATGTCTATACAATGAAACATACTGTTATGACCAACTTTATTTATGATCACCTGTATGTAAAGTTGAACCTGCTATAGTGACCATCTATATATACAGACCATATGTCTATACAATGAAACCTGCTGTAATGACCATCTCTATTTATAATCACCTGTATGTAAAGTTAAACCTGCTACAGTGACCATCTATATATAGAAACTATATGACTATACAATGAAACCTGCTGTAATGACCAACTGTATTTATAATCACCTGTATGTAAAGTTAAACCTGCTATAGTGACCATTTATATATACAAACCATATGTCTATACAATGAAACCTGCTGTAATGACCAACTCTATATATGATTACCTGTATATAAAGTTAAACCTGCTATAGTGACCATCTATATATACAAACCACATGTCTATACAATAAAACCTACTGTAATGACCAACTCTATTTATGATCACCTGTATATACAATTAAACCTGCTGTAACGACCAACTCTATTTATAATCACCTGTATGTACAGTTAAACCTGCTATAATGACCATCTATATATACAAACCATATGTCTATACAATGAAACCTGCTGTAATGACCAACTCTATTTATGATCACCTGTATGTACAGTTAAACCTGCTATAGTGACCATCTGTATATACAAACCATATGTCTATTCAATAAAACCTGCTGTAATGACCACCTCTATTTATGATCACCTGTATATAAAGTTAAATCTGCTATAGTGACCATCTATATATACAAACCACATGTCTATACAATAAAACCTGCTGTAATGACCAACTGTATTTATGATTACCTGTATGTAAAGTTTAACCTGCTATAGTGACCATCTATATATACAGACCATATGTCTATACAATGAAACCTGCTGTAATGACCAACTCTATTTATAATCACCTGTATATAAAGTTAAACCTGCTATAGTGACCATCTGTATATACAAACTATATGACTATACAATGAAACCTGCTGTAATGACCAACTCTATTTATAATCACCTGTATATAAAGTTAAACCTGCTATAGTGACCATCTGTATATACAAACTATATGACTATACAATGAAACCTGCTGTAATGACCAACTCTATTTATAATCACCTGTATATAAAGTTAAACCTGCTATAGTGACCATCTATATATACAAACCATATGTCTATACAATAAAACCTGCTGTAATGACCACCTCTATTTATGATCATATATATATACAGTTAAACCTGCTACAGTGACCATCTATATATACAAACCATATGTCTATACAATAAAACCTGCTGTAATGTCCACCTGTATTTACGATCACATATATATACAGTTAAACCTGCTACAGTGACCATCTATATATACAAACCATATGTCTATACAATAAAACCTGCTGTAATGACCACCTCTATTTATGATCACATATATATACAGTTAAACCTGCTACAGTGACCATCTATATATACAAACCATATGTCTATACAATGAAACATACTGTTATGACCAACTTTATTTATGATCACCTGTATGTAAAGTTGAACCTGCTATAGTGACCATCTATATATACACACCATATGTCTATACAATGAAACCTGCTGTAATGACCATCTCTATTTATAATCACCTGTATGTAAAGTTAAACCTGCTACAGTGACCATCTATATATAGAAACTATATGACTATACAATGAAACCTGCTGTAATGACCAACTGTATTTATAATCACCTGTATATAATGTTAAACCTGCTATAGTGACCATTTATATATACAAACCATATGTCTATACAATGAAACCTGCTGTAATGACCAACTCTATATATGATTACCTGTATATAAAGTTAAACCTGCTATAGTGACCATCTATATATACAAACCACATGTCTATACAATAAAACCTGCTGTAATGACCAACTCTATTTATGATCACCTGTATATACAATTAAACCTGCTGTAACGACCAACTCTATTTATAATCACCTGTATGTACAGTTAAACCTGCTATAATGATCATCTATATATACAAACCATATGTCTATACAATGAAACCTGCTGTAATGACCAACTCTATTTATGATCACCTGTATGTACAGTTAAACCTGCTATAGTGACCATCTATATATACAAACCATATGTCTACACAATGAAACCTGCTGTAATGACCAACTCTATTTATGATCACCTGTATATAAAGTTAAACCTGCTATAGTGACCATCTATATATACAAACCACATGTCTACACAATGAAACCTGCTGTAATGACCAACTCTATTTATGATCACCTGTATATCAAGTTAAACCTGCTATAGTGACCATCTATATATACAAACCACATGTCTACACAATGAAACCTGCTGTAATGACCAACTATATTTATGAACACCTGTATGTAAAGTTTAACCTGCTATAGTGACCATCTATATATACAAACCACATGTCTATACAATGAAACCTGCTGTAATGACCAACTCTATTTATGATCACCTGTATATACAGTTAAACCCGCTACAGTGACCATCTATATATACAAACCACATGTCTACACAATGAAACCTGCTGTAATGACCAACTATATTTATGAACACCTGTATATAAAGTTAAACCTGCTATAGTGACCATCTATATATACAAACCACATGTCTATACAATGAAACCTGCTGTAATGACCAACTCTATTTATGATCACCTGTATATACAGTTAAACCCGCTACAGTGACCATCTATATATACAAACCACATGTCTACACAATGAAACCTGCTGTAATGACCAACTCTATTTATGAACACCTGTATATAAAGTTAAACCTGCTATAGTGACCATCTATATATACAAACCACATGTCTATACAATGAAACCTGCTGTTATGTCCAACTGTATTTATGATCACCTGTATATAAAGTTAAACCTGCTATAGTGACCATCTATATATACAAACCACATGTCTATACAATAAAACCTGCTGTAATGACCAACTCTATTTATGATCACCTGTATATAAAGTTAAACCTGCTATAGTGACCATCTATATATACAAACCACATGTCTACACAATGAAACCTGCTGTAATGACCAACTATATTTATGAACACCTGTATGTAAAGTTAAACCTGCTATAGTGACCATCTATATATACAAACCATATGTCTATACAATAAAACCTGCTGTAATGACCACCTCTATTTATGATCACCTGTATATACAGTTAAACCCGCTACAGTGACCATCTATATATACAAACCAAATGTCTATACAATAAAACCTGCTGTAATGACCACCTCTATTTATGATTACCTGTATGTAAAGTAAAACCTGCTTTAGTGACCACCTATATATACAAACCACATGTCTATACAATAAAACCTGCTGTAATGACCACCTCTATTTTTGATCACCTGTATATAAAGTTAAACCTGCTATAGTGACCATCTATATATACAAACCACATGTCTATACAATGAAACCTGCTGTTATGACCACCTCTATTTATGATCACATGTATATACAGTTAAACCTGCTATAGTGACGATCTATATATACAAACCATATGTCTATACAATAAAACCTGCTGTAATGTCCACCTGTATTTACGATCACATGTATATACAGTTAAACCTGCTATAGTGACCATCTATATATACAAACCATATGTCTATACAATAAAACCTTCTGTAATGTCCAACTGTATTTACGATCACATGTATATACAGTTAAACCTGCTATAGTGACCATCTATATATACAAACCATATGTCTATTCAATAAAACCTGCTGTAATGACCACCTCTATTTATGATCACCTGTATATAAAGTTAAACCTGCTATAGTTACCATCTATATATACAAACCACATGTCTATACAATAAAACCTGCTGTAATGACCAACTCTATTTATGATCACCTGTATATAAAGTTAAACCTGCTATAGTGACCATCTATATATACAAACCACATGTCTATACAATAAAACCTGCTGTAATGACCAACTCTATTTATGATCACCTGTATATAAAGTTAAACCTGCTATAGTGACCATCTATATATACAAACCATATGTCTATATGAAACCTGCTATAATGACCAACTCTATTTATAATCACCTGTATATAAAGTTAAACCTGCTATAGTGACCATCTGTATATACAAACTATATGACTATACAATGAAACCTGCTGTAATGACCAACTCTATTTATAATCACCTGTATATAAAGTTAAACCTGCTATAGTGACCATCTGTATATACAAACTATATGACTATACAATGAAACCTGCTGTAATGACCAACTCTATTTATAATCACCTGTATGTACAGTTAAACCTGCTATAGTGACCATCTATATATACAAACCATATGTCTATACAATAAAATCTGCTGTAATGACCACCTCTATTTATGATCATATATATATACAGTTAAACCTGCTACAGTGACCATCTCTATATACAAACCATATGTCTATACAATAAAACCTGCTGTAACGACCAACTGTATTTATGATCACATATATATACAGTTAAACCTGCTACAGTGACCATCTATATATACAAACCATATGTCTATACAATAAAACCTGCTGTAATGACCACCTCTATTTATGATCACATATATATACAGTTAAACCTGCTACAGTGACCATCTATATACAAACCATATGTCTATACAATGAAACATACTGTTATGACCAACTTTATTTATGATCACCTGTATGTAAAGTTGAACCTGCTATAGTGACCATCTATATATACAAACCATATGTCTATACAATAAAACCTGCTGTAATGACCACCTCTATTTATAATCACCTGTATGTAAAGTTAAACCTGCTACAGTGACCATCTATATATAGAAACTATATGACTATACAATGAAACCTGCTGTAATGACCAACTGTATTTATAATCACCTGTATGTAAAGTTAAACCTGCTATAGTGACCATTTATATATACAAACCATATGTCTATATAATGAAACCTGCTGTAATGACCAACTCTATATATGATTACCTGTATATAAAGTTAAACCTGCTATAGTGACCATCTATATATACAAACCACATGTCTATACAATAAAACCTGCTGTAATGACCAACTCTATTTATGATCACCTGTATATACAATTAAACCTGCTGTAACGACCAACTCTATTTATAATCACCTGTATGTACAGTTAAACCTGCTATAATGACCATCTATATATACAAACCATATGTCTATACAATGAAACCTGCTGTAATGACCAACTCTATTTATGATCACCTGTATGTACAGTTAAACCTGCTATAGTGACCATCTGTATATACAAACCATATGTCTATTCAATAAAACCTGCTGTAATGATCACCTCTATTTATGATCACCTGTATATAAAGTTAAACCTGCTATAGTGACCATCTATATATACAGACCACATGTCTACACAATGAAACCTGCTGTAATGACCAACTCTATTTATGAACACCTGTATGTAAAGTTAAACCTGCTATAGTGACCATCTATATATACAAACCATATGTCTATACAATAAAACCTGCTGTAATGACCACCTCTATTTATGATAACCTGTATATACAGTTAAACCCGCTACAGTGACCATCTATATATACAAACCAAATGTCTATACAATAAAACCTGCTGTAATGACCACCTCTATTTATGATTACCTGTATGTAAAGTAAAACCTGCTTTAGTGACCACCTATATATACAAACCACATGTCTATACAATAAAATCTGCTGTAATGACCACCTCTATTTTTGATCACCTGTATATAAAGTTAAACCTGCTATAGTGACCATCTATATATACAAACCACATGTCTATACAATGAAACCAGCTGTTATGACCACCTCTATTTATGATCACATGTATATACAGTTAAACCTGCTATAGTGACCATCTATATATACAAACCATATGTCTATACAATAAAACCTGCTGTAATGTCCACCTGTATTTACGATCACATGTATATACAGTTAAACCTGCTATAGTGACCATCTATATATACAAACCATATGTCTATACAATAAAACCTGCTGTAATGTCCAACTGTATTTATGATCACCTGTATATACAGTTAAACCTGCTATAGTGACCATCTATATATACAAACCATATGTCTATTCAATAAAACCTGCTGTAATGACCACCTCTATTTATGATCACCTGTATATAAAGTTAAACCTGCTATAGTTACCATCTATATATACAAACCACATGTCTATACAATAAAACCTGCTGTAATGACCAACTCTATTTATGATCACCTGTATATAAAGTTAAACCTGCTATAGTGACCATCTATATATACAAACCATATGTCTATATGAAACCTGCTATAATGACCAACTCTATTTATAATCACCTGTATATAAAGTTAAACCTGCTATAGTGACCATCTGTATATACAAACTATATGACTATACAATGAAACCTGCTGTAATGACCAACTCTATTTATAATCACCTGTATATAAAGTTAAACCTGCTATAGTGACCATCTGTATATACAAACTATATGACTATACAATGAAACCTGCTGTAATGACCAACTCTATTTATAATCACCTGTATGTACAGTTAAACCTGCTATAGTGACCATCTATATATACAAACCATATGTCTATACAATAAAACCTGCTGTAATGACCACCTCTATTTATGATCATATATATATATACAGTTAAACCTGCTACAGTGACCATCTCTATATACAAACCATATGTCTATACAATAAAACCTGCTGTAACAACCAACTGTATTTATGATCACATATATATACAGTTAAACCTGCTACAGTGACCATCTATATATACAAACCATATGTCTATACAATAAAACCTGCTGTAATGACCACCTCTATTTATGATCACATATATATATACAGTTAAACCTGCTACAGTGACCATCTATATATACAAACCATATGTCTATACAATGAAACATACTGTTATGACCAACTTTATTTATGATCACCTGTATGTAAAGTTAAACCTGCTATAGTGACCATCTATATATACAAACCATATGTCTATACAATAAAACCTGCTGTAATGACCACCTCTATTTATAATCACCTGTATGTAAAGTTAAACCTGCTACAGTGATCATCTATATATAGAAACTATATGACTATACAATGAAACCTGCTGTAATGACCAACTGTATTTATAATCACCTGTATGTAAAGTTAAACCTGCCATAGTGACCATTTATATATACAAACCATATGTCTATATAATGAAACCTGCTGTAATGACCAACTCTATATATGATTACCTGTATATAAAGTTAAACCTGCTATAGTGACCATCTATATATACAAACCACATGTCTATACAATAAAACCTGCTGTAATGACCAACTCTATTTATGATCACCTGTATATACAATTAAACCTGCTGTAACGACCAACTCTATTTATAATCACCTGTATGTACAGTTAAACCTGCTATAATGACCATCTATATATATACAAACCATATGTCTATACAATGAAACCTGCTGTAATGACCACCTCTATTTATGATCACCTGTATATAAAGTTAAACCTGCTATAGTGACCATCTATATATACAAACCACATGTCTATACAATAAAACCTGCTGTAATGACCAACTGTATTTATGATTACCTGTATGTAAAGTTTAACCTGCTATAGTGACCATCTATATATACAGACCATATGTCTATACAATGAAACCTGCTGTAATGACCAACTCTATTTATAATCACCTGTATATAAAGTTAAACCTGCTATAGTGACCATCTGTATATACAAACTATATGACTATACAATGAAACCTGCTGTAATCACCAACTCTATTTATACTCACCTGTATATAAAGTTAAACCTGCTATAGTGACCATCTGTATATACAAACTATATGACTATACAATGAAACCTGCTGTAATGACCAACTCTATTTATAATCACCTGTATGTAAAGTTAAACCTGCTATAGTGACCATCTATATATACAAACCATATGTCTATACAATGAAACCTGCTGTAATGACCAACTCTATTTATGATCACCTGTATATAAAGTTAAACCTGCTATAGTGACCATCTATATATACAAACCACATGTCTACACAATGACACCTGCTGTAATGACCAACTATATTTATGAACACCTGTATGTAAAGTTAAACCTGCTATAGTGACCATCTATATATACAAACCACATGTCTATACAATGAAACCTGCTGTAATGACCAACTCTATTTATGATCACCTGTATATACAGTTAAACCCGCTACAGTGACCATCTATATATACAAACCACATGTCTACACAATGAAACCTGCTGTAATGACCAACTATATTTATGAACACCTGTATATAAAGTTAAACCTGCTATAGTGACCATCTATATATACAAACCACATGTCTATACAATGAAACCTGCTGTAATGACCAACTCTATTTATGATCACCTGTATATACAGTTAAACCCGCTACAGTGACCATCTATATATACAAACCACATGTCTACACAATGAAACCTGCTGTAATGACCAACTCTATTTATGAACACCTGTATATAAAGTTAAACCTGCTATAGTGACCATCTATATATACAAACCACATGTCTATACAATAAAACCTGCTGTTATGTCCAACTGTATTTATGATCACCTGTATATAAAGTTAAACCTGCTATAGTGACCATCTATATATACAAACCACATGTCTATACAATAAAACCTGCTGTAATGACCAACTCTATTTATGATCACCTGTATATAAAGTTAAACCTGCTATAGTGACCATCTATATATACAAACCACATGTCTACACAATGAAACCTGCTGTAATGACCAACTATATTTATGAACACCTGTATGTAAAGTTTAACCTGCTATAGTGACCATCTATATATACAAACCATACGTCTATACAATAAAACCTGCTGTAATGACCACCTCTATTTATGATCACCTGTATATACAGTTAAACCCGCTACAGTGACCATCTATATATACAAACCACATGTTTATACAATAAAACCCGCTGTAATGACCACCTCTATTTATGATTACCTGTATGTAAAGTAAAACCTGCTATAGTGACCATCTATATATACAAACCATATGTCTATACAATAAAACCTGCTGTAATGTCCAACTGTATTTACGATCACATGTATATACAGTTTAACCTGCTATAGTGACCATCTATATATACAAACCATATGTCTATTCAATAAAACCTGCTGTAATGACCACCTCTATTTATGATCACCTGTATATAAAGTTAAACCTGCTATAGTTACCATCTATATATACAAACCATATGTCTATACAATGAAACCTGCTGTAATGACCAACTCTATTTATGATCACCTGTATATAAACTTAAACCTGCTATAGTGACCATCTATATATACAAACCACATGTCTACACAATGAAACCTGCTGTAATGACCAACTATATTTATGAACACCTGTATGTAAAGTTTAACCTGCTATAGTGACCATCTATATATACAAACCACATGTCTATACAATGAAACCTGCTGTAATGACCAACTCTATTTATGATCACCTGTATATACAGTTAAACCCGCTACAGTGACCATCTATATATACAAACCACATGTCTACACATTGAAACCTGCTGTAATGACCAACTATATTTATGAACACCTGTATATAAAGTTAAACCTGCTATAGTGACCATCTATATATACAAACCACATGTCTATACAATGAAACCTGCTGTAATGACCAACTCTATTTATGATCACCTGTATATACAGTTAAACCCGCTACAGTGACCATCTATATATACAAACCACATGTCTACACAATGAAACCTGCTGTAATGACCAACTCTATTTATGAACACCTGTATATAAAGTTAAACCTGCTATAGTGACCATCTATATGTACAAACCACATGTCTATACAATAAAACCTGCTGTAATGACCAACTGTATTTATGATCACCTGTATATAAAGTTAAAGCTGCTATAGTGACCATCTATATATACAAACCATATGTCTATACAATAAAACCTGCTGTAATGACCAACTGTATTTATGATCACCTGTATATTAAGTTAAACCTGCTATAGTGACCATCTATATATACAAACCACATGTCTATACAATAAAACCTGCTGTAATGACCACCTCTATTTATGATCACCTGTATATAAAGTTAAACCTGCTATAGTGACCATCTATATATACAAACCATATGTCTATACAATAAAACCTGCTGTATTGACCAACTGTATTTATGATCACCTGTATATAAAGTTAAACCTGCTATAGTGACCATCTATATATACAAACCATATGTCTATTCAATAAAACCTGCTGTAATGACCAACTGTATTTATGATCACCTGTATATAAAGTTAAACCTGCTATAGTGACCATCTATATATACAAACCACATGTCTATACAATAAACCTGCTGTAATGACCACCTCTATTTATGATCACCTGTATATAAAGTTAAACCTGCTATAGTGACCATCTATATATACAAACCATATGTCTATACAATAAAACCTGCTGTAATGACCAACTGTATTTATGATCACCTGTATATAAAGTTAAACCTGCTATAGTGACCATTTATATATACAAACCATATGTCTATACAATAAAACCTGCTGTAATGACCACCTCTATTTATGATCATATATATATACAGTTAAACCTGCTACAGTGACCATCTATATATACAAACCATATGTCTATACAATAAAACCTGCTGTAACGACCAACTGTATTTATGATCACATATATATACAGTTAAACCTGCTATAGTGACCATCTATATAAACAAACCATATGTCTATACAATAAAACCTGCTGTAATGACCACCTCTATTTATGATCACATATATATACAGTTAAACCTGCTACAGTGACCATCTATATATACAAACCATATGTCTATACAATGAAACATACTGTTATGACCAACTTTATTTATGATCACCTGTATGTAAAGTTGAACCTGCTATAGTGACCATCTATATTTACAGACCATATGTCTATACAATGAAACCTGCTGTAATGACCAACTCTATTTATAATCACCTGTATGTAAAGTTAAACCTGCTACAGTGACCATCTATATATAGAAACTATATGACTATACAATGAAACCTGCTGTAATGACCAACTGTATTTATAATCACCTGTATGTAAAGTTAAACCTGCTATAGTGACCATTTATATATACAAACCATATGTCTATACAATGAAACCTGCTGTAATGACCAACTCTATATATGATTACCTGTATATGAAGTTAAACCTGCTATAGTGACCATCTATATATACAAACCACATGTCTATTCAATAAAACCTGCTGTAATGACTTCCTCTATTTATGATCACCTGTATATAAAGTTAAACCTGCTATAGTGACCATCTATATATACAAACCATATGTCTATACAATGAAACCTGCTGTAATGACCAACTCTATTTATGATCACCTGTATATAAAGTTAAACCTGCTATAGTGACCATCTATATATACAAACCATATGTCTATACAATGAAACCTGCTGTAATGACCAACTCTATTTATGATCACCTGTATGTACAGTTAAACCTGCTATAGTGACCATCTGTATATACAAACCATATGTCTATTCAATAAAACCTGCTGTAATGACCACCTCTATTTATGATCACCTGTATATAAAGTTAAACCTGCTATAGTGACCATCTATATATACAAACCACATGTCTATACAATAAAACCTGCTGTAATGACCAACTGTATTTATGATTACCTGTATGTAAAGTTTAACCTGCTATAGTGACCATCTATATATACAGACCATATGTCTATACAATGAAACCTGCTGTAATGACCAACTCTATTTATAATCACCTGTATATAAAGTTAAACCTGCTATAGTGACCATCTGTATATACAAACTATATGACTATACAATGAAACCTGCTGTAATGACCAACTCTATTTATAATCACCTGTATGTAAAGTTAAACCTGCTATAGTGACCATCTATATATACAAACCATATGTCTATACAATGAAACCTGCTGTAATGACCAACTCTATTTATGATCACCTGTATATAAAGTTAAACCTGCTATAGTGACCATCTATATATACAAACCATATGTCTATACAATGAAACCTGCTGTAATGACCAACTCTATTTATGATCACCTGTATGTAAAGTTAAACGTGCTATAGTGACCATCTATATATACAAACCATATGTCTATACAATGAAACCTGCTGTAATGACCAACTCTATTTATGATCACCTGTATATACAGTTAAACCTGCTATAGTGACCATCTATATATACAAACCACATGTCTATACATAAAAGCTGCTGTAATGACCACCTGTATGTAAAGTTAAACCTGCTATAGTGACCATCTATATGTTCAAACCATATGTCTATACAATGAAACCTGCTGTAATGACCACCTCTATTTATGATCACCTGTATATACAATTAAACCTGCTGTAACAACCAACTCTATTTATAATCACCAGTATGTACAGTTAAACCTGCTATAATGACCATCTATATATACAAACCATATGTCTATACAATGAAACCTGCTGTAATGACCACCTCTATTTATGATCACCTGTATGTAAAGTTAAACCCGCTTTAGTGACCATCTATATATACAAACCACATGTTTATACAATAAAACCTGCTGTAAATACCACCTCTATTTATAATCACCTGTATATAAAGTTAAACCTGCTATAGTGACCATCTATATATACAAACCACATGTCTATACAATGAAACCTGCTGTTATGTCCAACTGTATTTATGATCACCTGTATATAAAGTTAAACCTGCTATAGTGACCATCTATATATACAGACCATATGTCTATACAATAAAACCTGCTGTAATGACCACCTCTATTTATAATCACCTGTATGTAAAGTTAAACCTGCTATAGTGGCCATCTATATATACAAACCATATGTCTATACAATGAAACCTGCTGTAACGACAAACTCTATTTATAATCACCTGTATGTACAGTTTAACCTGCTATAGTGGCCATCTATGTATACAAACCATATGTCTATACAATGAAACCTGCTGTAATGACCAACTCTATATATGATTACCTGTATATAAAGTTAAACCTGCTATAGTGACCATCTATATATACAAACCATATGTCTATACAATGAAACCTGCTGTTATGTCCAACTGTATTTATGATCACCTGTATATAAAGTTAAACCTGCTATAGTGACCATCTATATATACAGACCATATGTCTATACAATAAAACCTGCTGTAATGACCACCTCTATTTATAATCACCTGTATGTAAAGTTAAACCTGCTATAGTGACCATCTATATATTCAAACCATATGTCTATACAATGAAACCTGCTGTAATGACCACCTCTATTTATGATCACCTGTATATACAATTAAACCTGCTGTAACAACCAACTCTATTTATAATCACCAGTATGTACAGTTAAACCTGCTATAATGACCATCTATATATACAAACCATATGTCTATACAATGAAACCTGCTGTAATGACCACCTCTATTTATGATCACCTGTATGTAAAGTTAAACCCGCTTTAGTGACCATCTATATATACAATCCACATGTTTATACAATAAAACCTGCTGTAAATACCACCTCTATTTATAATCACCTGTATATAAAGTTAAACCTGCTATAGTGACCATCTATATATACAAACCACATGTCTATACAATGAAACCTGCTGTTATGTCCAACTGTATTTATGATCACCTGTATATAAAGTTAAACCTGCTATAGTGACCATCTATATATACAGACCATATGTCTATACAATAAAACCTGCTGTAATGACCACCTCTATTTATAATCACCTGTATGTAAAGTTAAACCTGCTATAGTGGCCATCTATATATACAAACCATATGTCTATACAATGAAACCTGCTGTAACGACAAACTCTATTTATAATCACCTGTATGTACAGTTTAACCTGCTATAGTGGCCATCTATGTATACAAACCATATGTCTATACAATGAAACCTGCTGTAATGACCAACTCTATATATGATTACCTGTATATAAAGTTAAACCTGCTATAGTGACCATCTATATATACAAACCATATGTCTATACAATAAAACCTGCTGTAATGACCACCTCTATTTTGATCACCTGTATATACAATAAAACCTGCTATAATGACAACCTACCTTAATATATAACCACCTGTCACTTGGCAAACGTTTGCAGTAACTGCCAGTTAAAGGTTGTAAATGTTTGTAGAAGGATTACAATTATTTGAAATAAATTACTGTGACTTGTATTTAGTTAAAAAATATATATTATTTTAATTTCAGGTTTTATCCTAGACAGAATGAAAACACAACATTAACTGTTGATCAAAAATATCTAGATGCTAATGAGTATTTGATGACTCATGATGAAAGAGGAAAGGCTTTGATAATAAATAATACCAACTTTAGTGGGGGACTTGGTGACCGTGAAGGAAGTGAAGTTGATGCAACAGCAATGTACTCCAGGCTCTCAGATCTAGGATTTGATATTGAATTATTAAATAATGCATCTGCAGCAGGAATCATGGAAAAACTTAAATATAGTAAGTAACTAAAGCATAGTAAGTAGCTGAAACATAGTAAGTAGCTGAAACATAGCAAGTACCTGAAACATAGCAAGTATCTGAAACATAGTAAGTACCGGAAACATAGAAAGTTTTGAAAAAATAGCAAGTACCTGAAACATAGAAAGTACCTAAAACATAATAGGTAGCTGAAACATAGCAAGTACCTGAAACATAGCAAATACCTTAAAAAAACATAATACATGTAGGTACCTTAAACATAGGAAGTATCTAAAACATAGCAAGTACCTGAAACATAGAAAGTACCTGAAACATAATAGGTTCCTGAAACATAATAGGTTCCTGAAACATAGTAAGTACCTGAAACATAATAGGTACCTTAAACATAGGAAGTTTCTGATACATAGCAAGTACCTGAAACATAGAAGTACCTGAAACATAGCAAGGACCTGAAACATGATAGGTACCTTAAACATAGAAAGTACCTGAAACATAGCAAGTACCTGAAACATAGCAAGTACCTGAAATATGATAGGTACCTTAAACATAGAAAGTACCTGAAACATAGAAAGGACCTGAAACATAGCAAGTACCTAAAACATAGCAAGTACCTGAAATATAGGAAGTACCTGAAACATAGCAAGTACCTGAAATATAGAAAGTACCTGAAACATAATAGGTACCTTAAACATAGGAAGTACCTGAAACAGAAAGTTCATGAAACATAATAGGTACCTTAAACATAGAAAGTACTTGAAACATAGAAAGTACCTGAAACATAGCAAGGACCTGAAACATGATAGGTACCTTAAACATAGAAAGTACCTGAAACATAGAAAGTACATGTATTTATTCCCTAATCTCCTTTTCCTCAACCTTTATTCATCATACCCTATGCAAGCATTTACCATACATAAAATAAAAGTACTTATGTCAAATAAGTTTTGTACTGTTTTGTTTCCATGGTGGTGTCTACATGATTATTTATTAAATTCACAGCTAAAGATCCTTTGGTAGCTGATTTTTTTTCCTGTGATTTTTTACACATTTGTTTCTATGATGATATATTATTATTTATTTAAGTTGCTCTGAGGAACATTTTGAAGTAGAATGTTTTTTAACTGTAAATAGTAATTATTTTTGCTGCTAAGAATCACTGTGATGCAGATATGTGTATTTTGAAAGTATTTTTTTTCCATGGCTATATATTTCAGTATTTATTTATTGCTGCCCAGGATCACTCTGATGTCAGTTATTATGCATGTGTATTTTTGATGTATATTTATTTATTTATATTTCAGTATTTATTTATTGTAGTTGCTGCCCAGGATCACTCTGATATCAGTTATTATGCATGTGTATTTTTTATGTATATTTATTTCGATTGTGATATATGTCTGTAAAAATTAAATTTTATTATATTTGCTGCTTAAGATCCCACTGACATTGATTACACATGTGTATGTTTGTTATACTTTGTTTCCATGGTGATATAATATAGCAGAAATTATTCCCAACCTTTTAAAAAGTAGGGGGTATCAAAATTCAAATTTGTCTGTCCATCTGTCCATTTAGTATGTTGGGAGTCATTGCCCATTTTTCTTGGTGAAATAGCCCATTGAAGTTTTCAGTAGGAAATTATTGTCCAGAATAAATTTCCAAAACAGTTATCAATAGTATAAAAAAACAAGAGGCCCATGGGCCTTAACGCTCACCTGAAGATATTGTCCAATGCAGTTTGCAAAGTGCAATAGACAATATATTAAGTACAGAAACTTTAAAAGTTTTCTCAAGTAAAGAACTCCAACAAAACTTAATCAGAAATATATCCACTCACATTTCATTTATAAGTAGCTTATATAATATGCATAAAGTAACTGTAGTGCAATGAATAATTTCCAAATCATAAATCAATTTCAGTATACTTATGCAGCTATGTCCTTGACCTTTGAACATATATGACCTCAAAATATATATGATTGTCATGTCAATACCTACAATATTCTAATATACATGCCTATACAAAACATTAATAGTTTTCAAGATATTTAGCAATTTAAGTCTTCTTTTGCAGCTGTGACCTTGACCTTTCAACATATGACCTTGAACCATATATCAAAATGATCATCATGTCAATACCTACAATATTCTAATATTCATGCCTATACAAAATGTTAATAGTTTTCAAGATATTTAGCAATTTAAGTCTTCTTTTGCAGCTGTGACCTTGACCTTTCAACATATGACCTTGAACCATATATCAAAATGATCATCATGTCAATACCTACAATATTCTAATATTCATGCCTATACAAAATGTTAATAGTTTTCAAGATATTTAGCAATTTAAGTCTTCTTTTGCAGCTGTGACCTTGACCTTTCAACATATGACCTTGAACCATATATCAAAATGATCATCATGTCAATACCTACAATATTCTAATATTCATGCCTATACAAAATGTTAATAGTTTTCAAGATATTTAGCAATTTAAGTCTTCTTTTGCAGCTGTGACCTTGACCTTTCAACATATGACCTTGATCTATATATCAAAATGATTGTCATGTCAATACCTGCAATATTCTAATATTCATGCCTATACAAAAAGTTAATAGTTTTCAAGATATAGTGACAAATATATAATTTTTATCAAATTCCCCACTCAGTGCCTCACAATTTCCCCATTTTGAGTCCCATGGCTACCATTTGTGCAAATCTGAAAATAGATGACCTAAGGATGATATAAATGAAATAACTAAGGTATATCTCTTGTAGATTCAGAGGAGAAGATTTTTAAAGTTTTTCACTATTTCCCCCCTTATGGGGCCCCAAGGGGACATAACTCCTTCATTTGTGCAAATCTGAAAGAGCTTCACCCAGGCATGATGGTTACATTAAATTTGGCCCAGTGGTTTTGGAGGAGAAGATTAAAATGTAAAAAGTTTACGCACGACGTACGACGCACGAAGATGGATAGCAATAGCTCATCTGAGCTTTCAGCTCAGGTGAGCTAAAAACTTAGTGTAAAGTATCAAAAGTCATGGGAGATTTGCATATTATTGAACATAGGTTTTAAGTCACTAAAAATGTCAGCTGGCAGGGGAGATAATTCACTGAATTTACTTGTTCTTTATTGTAGTTGCTGCTGAGGATCACTCAGATGCTGATTGCTTTGCCTGTGTAATTTTGACACATGGTGATGCTGATGGTTTACATGGTACAAGTGGTAGACTTAAAGAAACAGACATAATGGACTGCTTTAATGCTGATAAATGTCCATCACTGGCATTCAAACCAAAGATCTTCATATTTCAAGTGAGTATGAGAAAAAAGTTATTTTTTTGACCAGTAACAGATAGGGGTTCTATTTATAAGAATCAAATCCTCCTATTTGCTAATATAAAAAAAATTGTCTGAGCCTTTATCAATAATTGGCTTTTAGTAATTCTTTTTCTGCACTAGACTAGCACTTTAGTATTAATGAAATATATAAGAAAATATTGTTTTTGTTTTTGTAACACAGGCTTGTCGGGGTTCAGACCCTGATAAAGGTACAAGGTTCCGGGTAATGGATGGAAATGTTTTAGATGCGTCAGGAGATACAAAGGAATATTTGGAATATATCAATTCTCAGATGCCACAATTACAAACCATTAAAATACCTAATGAAATGGATTTCCTTGTCTGTTACTCCTCCTCATCTGGTATGTAAAGTAATATACACCAGGAACCAATTGTTTGAAGCTTGATTGGTTTAATTTATAATTAACACAATGTCAAAACAACATTAAAATCAACAACATCATTAACAAATAGATAATTTAATAACTTGAATAGATAATATAGTAATTATGAGCTTTAGTTTGATTGAATTTTATTTACTTTATTCTATATATTTTCAATAAGTATTTCACAGCATAATTGATATAATGCAAACATTTTTTAATATCCAGTTGATTAAATTAACCAATTAAGATTTAAACAACAGCATCCAGGTAAAATTATTAATACTGATCACTGAATTGATGTACCCCTCATGTATATTGACCTTGAGTTCCAATATTGAAATATTTACAATAGACAGAATGTAAGGTTTAATTGTAGCAGATTTAGTCATCATGCATGAGATGAGATAAAAGTATTTTATGGCCAGTCTCTCTTTCAAAGATCTGTTAACCCTGGTATTAGTGAAGAAAGAAAGAACACTTTTTTGTTTATGAGCATTTTAACCTGACAACTCTGAAGAATTTTAATCAAAACAGCATTTTAGATTGATGAAGAATAACTTACTTTATAATTTGTTAATTCATACAAATCCTCACAGCCAAGTATTATGTTGAAGTTATATGTCAAAGATTCTATGGAATTGTTATTTAAATCTCAAAAAAAAAAAAAAAACAAAAAAAAAGTGTGTACAAGTTATCATTTAGAGTTATTTTTACTTTCAGGAAAGTTGTCAAATCGTCACACAGAGAAAGGCTCAGTATATATACAGGCATTATCACAAGAAATGATGAGTATGAAAAGTGATGAGGACTTTATAACTGTTCTGACACGGGTTAATAGGATAGTTGCACACAAATTTGAACACATGGGAGACGATCCAAGATATCAGGGAATGAAACAGATGCCTTGTTTTGTCTCTCGTTTAACAAAAGCTTTAAGATTTCGAGAAAAATGAATTTTGTAAAATCATTTGATTTGTATTTTTTTCTACTATTGGTCATATTTTGTTCTAAAATGCCAATGTCACAAAAATATAATGCGTATTATGAGATTCATGAATTCTAGACCACTGGGTTTTAATTGTTAACGATATAAGCCAGATTACCACAGTCTGGAAGTAAAAAAAATGTTATACAATGTATATACAAGTATTTAAAATAATATCTGGTAGATTTGACTACCAATATAGTTATCTGATTATGGAATATTTAATAATTTTTTATTCTTTGACCATTGTATTATATAACATGTACATATAACTTCAATGCCCAAAGTGGCATTATAAATGTACATATAGTAGGTCTAAAGTAAAGCACTTGGCAACTTGACCTTAATGAATTAAAACAGCCTGGTAATGATTTTAAATGTATTCACACTTGGCCAAGTGACAGGTTTATCAATTGTGAGACATCATTTTTTTGCTTCTAAATAAATTTTCAAAATGCATTGCTAAAACAAAAAAATAACATAAGATAAAATTACATCTTTTTCTACTGATAAGTTGCAACCTACTAGGTGCTAATTACATAACACCTGATAACTTGGGACATTGTCAGTCAGTTTGAAAAATTATCTGCACTCGATGTAGTTTCATGTTGTAATATCTACTCTTATTTCATGGATAAAAAATGCAATAACTTTTTCAAATAGGAAAGAAAAAATTGCAACTAAGTGATTTAATCTACTGCATAAACATTCTCTGGGGGTAGATGTTGATTTTTACCTAAATATCCAGCTATCTATGTACATGTAGTTTCTTAATAGAGATGTGTTTGTTGATGTATCAAATTGAAAGGTTTTTGTTTTGTTTATTTTTATTGTTTGCTACTTTTTTTGTTATTTTTTTTAAACATTTAATATTGTGGATCTGGTATATACATTTATGTATGACACAAAATCAAAAACCATATTTGTAAGATCTAGTAAAAAAGCATTTTTATTTTAAAATGTTTCCATGACAACCAGATGTTGTAGCTTTTCTAGCACATGTAATTCATATACATTTACATGTATTTTAATGCTAGTTTTTGCATGTTCTAGAATATCCTTTAGATACAAAAATATTTTGAGGATCCATTACCTTTTAACCTTTATTGGTAGAGATCAATGTGTTACAATGTGTTGGCGAAGGTGCTGTGTTAAGATATAGATGTTAGATGTGTTCATTAAGATAGAGATGTTGGCAAAGACGATGTACTGAGATAAAGACATAAGCAGATGTAAGATAGCGATGTCAGCAGATGTGAGATAGCAGTGTCAGCAGATGTGAAATATAGATTTCAACAGATGTGTTCAGTGAGATACAGATATCATCAGAGGTGCTGTGCTCAGATGGAGTTGTATAATTAAAGAGTAGTGATCAGTGAAATAAAGATGTATGTAGGCAGAGGTGCTGTGATGAGATGTAGAAGTTTATAGAGGTGCTGTTATAAAATACAGATGTCATTGAAGGTGTTTGGTGAGATAATAGTGTCATAAGAAAGTTTGAAGGGGTATGGTGAGATATAAAATGGATGCCATCTGAGATGCACCATTATTCATTGAAATTTTGACAATATCATACCATCATTTTAGAAATAGATAAGTAATTAAATAATTTTTAGTTGTCATTTATTTTTGTGTAAATTAAGTAAGTCTTTATCACATTTTCATTGTAAGTATCCACATCTTGTGATTAAATCACAAATACATGCAAATCTTCCCTATATATATCATAAATCTGAGTATAATTTATAGATGAATTTGTTATACTGAAGAATACCTGTATACAGGTTCATCACCCAGGTGCTACTGGTATGTCATATTCAAATATACTAGTAGCAGTGTTTAGACATGGTGGTTTCTATTTAGACATAATTATTGATTTTACTAGCTCACCTAAACCAAAATCTCCAAATATTTTCATTAACAGAAAGGCCTAGAAGTTTTGACCACGAATATAATATCAGTGCATGTAGCCCTACCTAGAATATAAATCAAATTGACCTTGACTTTCTTTCAACATCCTTAAGATAAGTATATTCACCAACCTTTGTCTTAAAATTCTGACAGAGATATTGGATTATAACAAGACACATTTCCAGGTCAGGAACAAGGCCCATTTATGAAACAAAATTATGGCATGGACAGACAATGTCGTAAACATTTGATAAGCAAGTGTGTGTTGACTTGTATGTTGTGTTTTAAAGTTTTTTTCTTTAAATTTCTAAATATACTGAATCTTTTATTTTTTCTTTCAAGCCATTGAGAAATAACCTGAACATTTATCTTTGCCTGTTTACCAATGGGATGAAATTTGATTATTTAAAATTATTTTTAAAATAATGATGTAAAAATTCAATTATGAATATGGAATATTCAACAATTCATGACAATTGTGAAAATATCATATGTATATGTTTTTGCAATTCATTTCTGAAAATTCAAGTAATTTAAATGAAGCCATAGTAAATATGAAATGAAATTTCTACTTAAAACAATAAAGTAATTCACTGTATACATGTATAAAACAGATTAATGGTTAACACAAAATTAACGAAGTAATAATCATAATTAAAAATGAAATAAAATAAAATAATTAGACAGGGTTTTGTTTTATTCAATGGTCTTACTGAATTTACTTTTGTTATTTATGTATTCATTAATTAATTTTTTTAAATTTAAATTTTTTTTTTTTTTTTTTTTTTTTGCAAAAAATGAAAGCCTTATCATTCATCATCTGGTAATTTGATTGCTATTCTTAACCAGATTACACAAGTATAAATTAGCTTATAAAATTGCGAATGTTGGGTAGACCAGGAAAATTTTGTCCCTATTTTGTAAAATCAACTCCTCCTACAGAACATAGAAACTTTATTTTATATACCTCTATATCAAAGTGTTACTTTATGGAATTATATTAGGAGCTTTTCATTCTTTGGAATGAAGTTGTTTTGAGCGACTTTTCTATTTATGTGCATCTCAATTTGTGGAATTATTAAGGAAGTTATTTCAACACTTTACAGCATTTTAGTAAACAGACCATTTGAGTATTTGACTTGTTTTCTGAAAATACAATGGTTAACTTCAAAGTTCACTGTAAGCTTTCTAACAATTTTCCTTTTTAACACCTTTGGAATTTATGGACTTGAGCACCCCCCCCCCCCCCTCCCAAAAAAAAAAAAAAAGGGGGCATCTACTTTGAATTGCCAAATTCTCCCTACAATACCCAGCTATAGTGTACAGTGATTAAGATTGTCTAATATACCTGGTTAAGAAAAGCATATCAGTGTTGTAATGAGGGATATCAAAATATTTTATTTTTTCTCTTTTTTGATGGCATAGGGAGAATGCTAACATTCAAAAACAATTGGTTCTCTTTTTAACAATTCTAACTTATTTTAGTTCAAGACATGTACTATATATATAAACTTAGTGATTGTGATCATCTTGAAGCATGTAAACGACAGTCATAATAAAAAACAAATTTTTATTCAGATTTATTTATTAATACAGCAGATCTAGAAAGAGCCATAATCTCGGAATTCCGTCAGATCAATACTGCAACATGTTTAGCATTGGCTGAAAACTTTTGTCATAGAATACATATGGTACTGCAAAAAAATGGTCATCACTTGGAGCATGTTTGTACTTGTTTTACAAACATCCCACGACAACATTACTTTTACTAAAGTGGTTAAACTGACACATCATATGTCATAGATGTTCAAGAGTTTGTATAAGGTTTTATTTATCAAAAAAACTTGTAGTATATGAGATTGTTGTCATAGGAAAATTAAATACTAAACTTGTTTATCAAAAAATTACTTTTTTGGGTGTGTAACAGATATTTTGATACAAAAATTATAGAAAGTTTCAAAAACTTATATCTGAGCAATTTAACTTACAGTACATGCAATTCATTTTCATTTCAGTTTGAATTAAATCC
Source organism: Tegillarca granosa (assembly GCA_029721355.1). Classification (NCBI taxonomy): domain Eukaryota; kingdom Metazoa; phylum Mollusca; class Bivalvia; order Arcoida; family Arcidae; genus Tegillarca; species Tegillarca granosa. Next base: position 36,415,852 of record CM056598.1, on the reverse strand, counting down.
AAGGAGTTCAAAATGCCACATGCTTGATGGGAGAAGTTACTATATATTTTTCAAATATAAGATCACATCCAACTAGGCTTTGAACTTAGCCTCCTTCCGAGTGAGCACATCACCAAATTATCACTACAGAATAGGACTTACTGATTAGTGTCCATCACTTACCAATTTTAAATCCCACTTGGGAAGATCCGGGAGCAAGAAAGTTTTTTAGTTTGCTTGTCATAGATTGTTTTTTGTCCCATTCATTCAAGTTTTTTTCCACCTTCCTTCACAAACTACATTACATCAATAGACATATCATTTAACCAACCACCAAAAGGCCTGTTTGAATGCGATTGGTTTGACAATCTCAAGGTTTACCTTTTTCACATGTTTTTCATTTATATAATCAAATAACACTTGTTTGATAAGCTTGTGAATAAGACTATACAAAAGTAATGCATCCACATATTTAGACACCTTCATTATACATGCATTTTGGAATTCTAAAATTTCTAGAACATTGTTTGATCATCTTTTTTCTTTTTTAATGATTTGTAAGTAATTTTGTGGCTCTGATCAGTGTTATTTGCATTTGTTTTTACACAAAGCACCTTATACTACTCGGGTCTTAGTGTAATTAAGTTTTAAGCTCACCTGAGCTGAAAGCTGCATTAAAAAAACTGAAATTGTGAATTATCTTGAAAGTATAAACTTTTTGTATAGGCATGTAAATGAGAATATTTTAGGTATTGATATGACAATCATTATTATATGTAGTTCAAGGTCAAAGGTCAGGGACATATCTGCATAAGAAGACTGAATTGTTAATTATCTTGAAAACTACAAATGTATCAACTGTTTTGTATAGGCATGTATATTAGAATATCAAAGGTATTGATATGACAATCATTTTGATATACATGAATGTTTCAAGGTCAGAGATTCAAAGGTCAAAGACATAGCTGCATAAGTATACTGAAATGGTTAATGATTTGAAAATTATTCATTGTACTAGTTACTAGATGCATATATTAGCTATAATATTTATAAATGAACTGTGACTAGATATTTCTGATTAGGTATTATGACTGTTCCAAACTTGAGAAAATCTGGAAAGTTTTTGTAATTAAGTACATGTACAATGCAAACAATTTTTGACATCTCCCAGGATGAGTGTTAAGGCCCATGTCTGTTTTTCTCAGATATGGCCACCATCCCAGAGCTAGCCACCTCAATGTAAAGGAAAGAACCTTGACTGAGGTATGAAATCACATTATTCTTATATAGCTATAAACTGGCATATAAAAAAAAGTTGTCTCACAATGGAGATACATGTACATTTTTCATACTCAATACATTTAGTGTGGCTCTAATAAGTGCGTTGAATTCCCTGGAGATTACTGTACTTCCTTTTTTAATTTCAACATGTCAGATTTAAAATGCATCTCTTTAAATTTTCAATATGTCCTTAACTTAGAAGTGAGTGATCTAGTTTTTACAACCAATAAATTATTTCACTTATATAAAAAGATGTCACTAGGTTTTATTGAAGTAGCAGAAACATGTACCTTCAATAGAAGGGTCCTTTGGACCATGCTTACTTTAACTCAGTATTTAGGGTCAACTCAAATAAACTAAAGAGTTTCCAATAAATATAAGGCTTGAACCCACATCTCTAAAACAGTACCATAAAGCCTTGACAAAAAAATCTATTTTTTTTTTTTTAAATTCTAAAACTATGACATAAAACAAAAACATTAAAACCTTTATTGAAATATATCAACAGTTCTGACTTTTTTCTTAAAATTTATAGTACTACAAAATGAAATAAAATCAAAAAAATTAATTCTGTTCAATATTCATTCTCATAATGGGATTCACAAGTTAACCATTAATATCTGTACAGACATTTTGTTCCCATTGATTAAGAAACCTATTTTCATCACATTTTCACTGAATAACATAATATTAAGAGAAAAATGTAAAAAGAAAATAATAATAATAATAATAAAAAATTCAATATCCATCAGAAATATATCTGCATAAAGGTTAAGATATGACTAACAGGCAAATCCCTTGAGTTTTAGCACATATTTCATCTCATCAATGTATCATGTTAATATAAAACATCCATAAACTGCTACATTTTTAAACACTTTTCTTGTAAATATTAATCATTCACTAATTACTTTTTAGACAGTGATTATTTCTATATTCAAATGACTCACTTTTTCAGCGAGATGAGATATTTCATATCTTGAGTGAAATAGGTAAAAAAAAATAAAGCACTATTAAACATTTAACTCAGTTAAAGGACCTGAACTCTTTCTTTTTTCACGAAATAACAAAGATCTTCTCTTGGTTTTCTTAGCAAATTGATTTTCTCTCTACAAAATAAAACAAAATAATACATATAGCTTTCTCCAAAAATTTAACATCAGAATAGATAAACCTGTAAGATGAATGAATAAATTAAAACTTGTCTCTTTTAAAAGATGTATTTACTTTGATTTCACAATATAACTGCCTTTGATATTGAGTCAACTGCAATACCCCTGCAGAGTCCATAGTTAATATAAAATCTCTGATCTGAAGGCTAAAATACCAATACCATGGCCTCAATTGAATTCAATCCAACCTGATCAGGAGAAAGCAATTACCACTGCATCTTTTGAAACTAATGAAAAATAAATCAAATCTCAACAAATGTCGGAAAACATAACAGACTTCCACATCTCCGACTTTATGAAAATAGCTCTTAGAAAAATCATAACCTGTATATGTGTGCCAAATACTTTACTGAACTACAAAATGCTGATATGACATAGCTCTTATGGATTTTATTCAATGAGCTAAATACTAACAACATTACAGAATATAATTCAAACACATTTCTGATGATTCTGTGAATTATGAGATGAGTTTATTACAAATATTAAACTGACATTGATTCATGCAATAAAGTTTCTGCATTTAGATATACAAGTACAACTGACATCTCTTTTCTATTTTGTAGCATATTTATCTTCCCAATATGTAAATGATCTATAACATAACAGTCTAATGATTGTCAATGTGGTAAATACTGTTCAAATTTTTTGGTTAAGTTTCTATAATATAGTATTTGTGATCTGCAGATCTTTTTATGCTAATGTTTTTGATACATTTAAAGTGTCCTTTTATGAGGACATGGACTCTCTTAAGTGGTTTCTAACAAGATACAGAGAACTGTAGAAGTAACAAATCTATACATACATTACAACAAGGACTATTTTCATCTTCAGAGGTAAAGTTATGGCTATCATTCTCTTTATCAACATCTGGACTGTTAAACTGTCTGTGAGCAAACTTTTTCTTTAGTGCCTCAGCAATCAGAAGTGCTGGATCTTTACAGTCATTACTTGATAAAGGTGGAAGTCTGGGCTTGAGAGGTGTTCCATTGGGAGACCTGTAAAACAACAAGTAAGTAATACTAGTATATAATAAAGCTATCCTAGCATGTCTCATAGTCTTCACTGTGTTTGTAAAGTTTTTATAATTTTCAAAAGTTGATACCTGATGTAATACCCGACATAAAACTTGATGCAAACCCTAATAAAAACCCTGAAAATGTATGTTTTATCTCCCCTTTGCTCCTTCATTTATAGAAAAGATTTAAATTGTCTGTGGTGTGATAAATAAAAATAAAATGAGTTTTATGGTAAAAATCGAAATTAGTGACATTCTACATTGTACCTGGAACTAGTAAAAATCTACCTGAAAATAGTTACAACCAACATTGTACAAACATAGTACATATAACTGAAACTGACCAAACTTTTGACCTTGTAACCATAACAACAAATGGACAATAGACTTTTTTTTAAACATAGACAAGAGTCTTACAACAGCCAACAGAAATAACTCCACTGCTTCTTCATGTTTCTCACCTTTGTATAGACCTTAACTTTACAGATGACAAACCCTTCAAAACATCCACCATACTTGGAGGGCCAGCCTTCTGACTGCTAAGCTCGGGTGTAGACGCATCAGGTTTAGGTTTATTAACTATGTTTTGGCACTGAAAAAGATCAAGAGGATACAATGTACAAAGTCTCACCATAAATGGATTTTTTTATCTTTACATGATGATCATCTTATGTAAAGGTTATAATTAGCAATAAGTAAAAACAGACTACCTTGTATAATGATACTACTTATCATCAAAATCAATCCTTACTGAAGAATTTCTATCCATTTTACATTTCAATAATTCTGTTAATTTTCTGAATAATTGAGTAATAAGTACTAGTTTTTTAAGATCACTTTGAGATATACATGAGTGTTAAATGGTAGAAATTACTAATTTTAGATATGGAACATTTTAGTTAAAGACAGATAGTAAGACTGTAAGTGCTAAATGAGCCACTTCTTATAAACCATTAAATAATTATTACTATAATTCATCTGCAGAATGATAGTAGACACACATGTGCATATTTTGCATGCTATTTTCAACTCAATTGATAAAACATTATGTACATTGAAAAGGTATGATTGTTGGTTATTATGTTGTTGTACATCACATCAGCAATTTTCAGCTATTCACTGAGAGTAATTTTATTAATCTCTAGGGTTTCATCTAAGACAAGTTGTATATGTTTAAGATAAGTGAGTGTTTTATGGTTTGCATTGAGTCCTTGACCTGCTGAGTCAAAACACCCCAGAAAGCACATCAACCCCCTAGTAATATTATACTGACACGAGTTAACCTCTTTGTGTTGGCCACCAAGCAAATCTCAAGTCTTATATATGACCCAGTTAGGGGTTTAATCCATAAGCTCATATTCGTGAGATAAGTGCACTACCACTAAGGCAGTAAAAAAAGGTTGCCTCATCTTGGACAAACTTTATTTTCTCCACTAAGAAAACTTAGAGTCTACTCACTATGACATAAGGTCAGGTTGCTATAGCCAATCAAGCTAGGACAACTGTAAAGGAATACTGGGAAGTTTAATCCCTGATTCTACTGAGCAATGTGTTCTATTGCATATTACATGTATTACTAACCTCTACATCATATGTTATGTGCTGTTTTCCTTTATCCTCAGTTACAACAGTTGGTGTGGAACATTTCAATATTGGTGGTGGTGGTGGTATAGGGGGTAATCCTGCTGCATTAGCTGAGGGTGGTAGTGGTGGTGGTGGGGGTGCCACAGGTGGACATGTTGGTGTGTAACATTCTGATTTCCCCATGTCTAGTATCGACAGACCTAAATAAAACAAGACATCAAAAAGTTATCTGTCATTGTCTTACCTGAGATGAAATTAAAATCTTGACTTCTAGATGTGTAATTTACTCCAAATAAATTAAGGCCAAAATAAATTAATACCTAGATTTTCATCCCCGCCCGCCCCGATTTATTTTATTTTCGGATTTTGAACTTGTGTCTGCTTTCAAATCAGGCTTTTATAACAAATCTGCTCGTTCCATGAGCCATAAGCTAGTAAGTAAAAGCTGACTGGTTCCGATCAAGTTCTGCGTTGTAACAAGAAAAGTAGAGTGTTTTGTGCTCCATGAGTCATAGGATTATACACTGAAGTTGACTGGTGTCTGATCAAGTTGCAGATGGATTTTCAAAAATGAAAGTAGCGTGTTTCGCATATTGGTTGTAGCATGGTATTTATTATAGCCACTGTAAAACTGGGCTTGAAAACAATCAAAAACTGGTATGGCTGTCAAGTTCCAGACACCATGCCATTAATGGAATTATATAATGACTTTGTAGGTGATAAACTTGATCATTAGATGCCCGTTGCTACTGCATTGAATTCAAGAATCATGGTTCGTGTTGATGCTGAGAAATAAAAAAAAAATAAATAAAATCCGTCCCCCCCCACCCCAATTTTGAAAAAAAATTGGATGAAAATCTAGGTATTAATTTATTACAGCCTAACTTCAAAAAATTAATAAGTAAAATATGACATTATGTGCTTACTATTGAAACAATATTTTAATATTTAACTACTGTATTTCGAATCAGAGGTAACAAAAACACACCATTGTGCCAATCCCCTAGACACATATACTGTTAAGAAAATGTTAGGTTAGCATACTTACTCTGTGATCTGTTGACCTGTTCTTGTGTAAGGACCAATCCAGCAATCTGCTGTCTTAAGTTCATCAGTTCATCCTCTAATACAGCGATCTTAGACATGGCAGCTGGATCACAGGACATGGTCGATATAGATGATATCATTGTTGAGCTCATTGGAGAAGTAGTACCAGCTCTTAGATTGAAAAGATCTGGATCAAGTTCTTGATCTGAATCTGACATTTCTTCATCTTTGGCCTGTGCTCTATATAAAAAAATGTATATAATTTTATAAAACATACAAGAACTTATTTTTAATCAGAAATATGAATATTTTAATTTACATGATTTACAATGAAATATACATGTACATGTATCTTGCCTAAATATCTATTCCTTTAAAAACTAAAACTTGGCTTTGGAATGTCAATTGAAAGTCAAAGTCTTACATCAGACATGTGACATTTTTTATGCAAGCTTGACTTTATGACGTTTTTCTCTTTGCACACATGGTAAATACATGAATATGGCCTTAACAATCCTCTAAAACCAGATTCTGTCCGATTCATTATTAAAATTAACTTATGCTCTTAAGTTGTAAACAACCTTGAAATAACTTTAGTGATTGTTCACTAAAAATGTATGACAACACAGAACAGTATATTTTGAAAATAAAAATTTGTCTCACACTTCAATTTAATCTTATCAAATACATGTATATATATGAAATGAAATCACAGAGTGTTGGGTTAGTACATAAATATTACCTGACTCTGACACAGTTATTTCCTAATTCCTCTTCTACCCACACAAGTTCTCTATCATCATCAAGACTTGTCATAGAACTAGATAAGGACAGGGAGGAAGAGACTTGGCTATCTAGACTGTTGTGTCGTCTTCTAGGTCTAAGCATGTGTTTCTATAATCACATAAAAAAGAGCCATCAGAAGATCAACATAACTAATTTACACACTTAAATGTATTTAATTAAAACGTTTCAACTAAATTTTAACAATGGATCCATTAACCAGTTCAGTAAAGGTGGCATGTTTTACAATGACAATAAATACACCTTAAATGGTAAAAACTCCAAATAAAAAATGATATCTGAGTTTCAAATACACAAACATATCTTAATACATTATGCAATGATTTCATTACACAAATATAAGATTTTTGTTAAAAAATCAATGACAGACAATTAATACATTGAACATACATATACGTTGGGTAACATTTGGTTGCATTAAGTTAATGGTTTGCATTTATGGACCAAGTTTTTATTGTAATTTTAGAATCTACATGAGCTTTGGTTAAAACTTTGAACTTCCTTTAGGAAATAGAAATAACATGAAAAATATTAACGGACTGAGATATTAAACTTGTCAAGTACAGGGCTCTCAATGGGTTTGATTTGGGGCTGAAATTGGGCCCCATTCCCAATGCAAAAACAGACTGTTTTTTTCCCGCAATTCCAAAAAAAAAAAAATAAAAATAAAAAATAAATAAATAAATTAAATAAAAAATAATAATAAAAAAAATAAAAAGAATTGTTGTGACATCATAATGATTTGTTAACATTCAAACATAAAGAGTTTGTCCAGAAAGATAGTTATATATAAATAATATATATATATATATATATATATATATAATCTTTAATATAATAAATATACATGTAGCTATTAAAGCAATTATACAGTATTTGATTTTTCCCAAAATCAGTCAAATGACGCTAATTTTCCCAATTCCAAGGGCCCTGACCCAATTGCCAAAATGAGCTGTGAGAGCCCTGAAGTATGTATGTATGGCAATGAATTTCAGATAGTCAAATTTTATACATGTGTCTGTTATCCTTTTTAATACTGACATAAACAAATTTGATATTTATTGATAAATATCAGAAAAAAACAAAAACAAAAATAATAACCAGTATTCAAGGTAAAGTAGAAATGGCCAACCTCAGAAAAGCTTAATGAAAACATGAAAAATTAAAAAAATATATCAAATTATATTATTCAGTTTATAAGAATTACCCCATTTTACAGACAGACAAGTGCTTATTAAATGCTACACATGTAATATCAGTGAACATTTGAATTAGTTGGTTGATTGGTGAGAAATTACATTAAAGGGCTAAATTAATGACTTATCCAGAGTATTTATGTATGAGTGTATGCTTGATTACATTTAATTCACACTGTCTTGATGCCAAATTAAGCTCGATGAAACAAAATATACCAAAGTATTGTGAATTTGGGTTCATGCACTTTTGGTTAAATAATGAAAAAAAATCTGGGAAACCTAGTGTGTGAAGGCATATAAGGTGTTTGTATCTGCATGCCTTTTATAGACATTACACAAGTGATGACACAGTGATTTTTAAAAACTACCTTTTACCTTTCAGATTGGGAAAATTTGGACCCTTTTTATGGTCACATATTACGTTCAGAATTTTGAAATTTATTGCAAAGATCTTATATTGTGACAATATCTTAACATTTTTTGTCTGTCCAGAAACAGTTTTGGACAACTGGATTTAACTAAACTATTGATTGTGTGTCACTGTTGCCTTTTGGGGAATTTTAGTTGTCAAATTGGGAAATTGCTAAATTCGTCAAGGGGAAACTACCTTTATTCGGCAGTATTTTAGGCAAACAAACCACTGTGGACAGAATTAATAACTATGTATTGTTAATCATCGGTCAAAATTAATGAAAGCATCTATGAAAACATTTATTTGTCAATTACTTTAACTAAAATCAGGTGCCAAAGATTAAATACCTGTCTACTATATTACTATTCCAGATCATTACCTAATCAAAACCCTGTTGCAAATTAAACATCATAAAATAAATGGTTGCTACAACAATTGTTAAAAATACAACTCCAAGCTTGGTGCGCAATAAACTCATTCATTAGAAGATAAGCAATGATTCTGGTCTGAAATATCCAATATAATTTTGAAATTTTTATAAAAACATATACTGATACATAGGAACTCAATATCTTACATGTATTCTTATCCTCTTAGGTGGTTTAAGTGGTAAATTTGTTCCAATAATGCGTATTAAACTTCGATGACGTATATCACTTCTCCATCTATGCCAATTCTGACTTGCACGTAATCGACGTTGTGTGATATTTCTGTCCCAATTCTGAGTCAGCGCTCTCCTGAAATGACGTACATTCTGTCTTCGCCTCAAAAAAAATCTGCCAAAAAGTCCCCCTACAAATTTAACAAAATGTTCGTGCAAACTGAACAAATGATTTTAGTACTTGTAATCCTGTAAATGTTACAACTATCTTAAACAAGAGCCATCCCTACACTACATGTATACATCTTACCAAGTCAATAAGGGCTATCACAACATGTTGCACTGTATAACTTTTTCTAGAGATTTAAATACTAACTACCAGTAAAATATGACTTACAAATGTATTTATGATATCAACCATTAGTGATATCTTAGGAAATGAAAGATTATCAAGCCAAAATCAAGTTATGATCTGTTGAATGTCGAGTCTTTTTTATTTGCCATTTATGGAATTCAAATAAAAAATCATCTATGCTAATTCATGTGTATTTACTCCACTATAAAATAATTTCTTAAATGGCCAAGGACAGTCAACAGTTTTTCCAAACTTTATGCACATAAAAACTGATAAGTAGAATATTTTACTGTTTGGGTAAATGTGTTTGTGACAGTGCATTTTGCTTTGGTTTTCATAGAAAGTCCAATAAACTTGAATCAAGTTTGGAATTTTTCAGCAAAAATTCACTGTCACAAACACAGTGACACAAACAGTAAGAGAATTCCAGGAAAACAAAAATCTTACAAGATCATCGGCATCAATACCAATATAGTCCAATGCAATACGTAAATAAACCACAAAGTCCTCTATAACATCCATACTGGTGCTTAGTTATCTGAAAAACATAATATATATATATGGTAAAACAAAACCTTTATATGCAAATCAAATGATTTAGTTTGTGAATATTACCATTCGAGTCTGTTGGGCCCAGATAAAAAGTCAGTCTACATTTTTCAAAAAGCTGGTAAACTGATGAATGATGTCCGCCACTGAACTTCTACTTCTGTACTGGACAGGGCCATAAGGCATCACATCCAATGAACCCCCCCCCCCCCATGTTATCTTTCATTAGACCAAACTGTTAGTCATCTACTTTCTAAGGTTTTACATGCCAACGAATGTAACAGGAAATGTTAAAGTGCAGCAGCCAAACTGAGAGTGGAGTGGAGTGGAGTATCAGTGTTTTACACCCCAATCATGATTCTTTCACTTATTTCGAGGCGGTCAGTTCTGGGATGATGGAGTAATCCCGAGTATACTGACCTTTGGCAAGCAAACTCACAAACATTCTCACACTAGGATGTGTCCCAAGTGGTATTCAAACCAAGGCGGTGAGAGGCACTGTGATCCATAAGTGTGCGCTTTAGACCACTCGGCCATCGAGGCCCCACCAAACTGAGACTTGAGCCCAATACCTTCCTCCTACTAGTGGAAGGCTCTAAAGCTGAGCTATCCAGCCACTTGTCAAGCCTTGTCTGCCATAATTTCATTTAAATAATGCATGCTTAGAATTTTTTTCATTTGTTGATGACTGGATTTCAAATTCACAAAGGTGAAATGTCCTATGTTTAGGGCTAACACCTTGACCGCTACAGCACAGCTGCCTTTTACATATAAGGTAGCAACAACTTTTTAGACAAGTGTTTATATTAAAGCTGGTCTTTAGTGAGTGGGAACAAATCATTTTAAATTGCTAACCAACAAAATTTCTAAAAAAAAATAAATATAATAAAAATGAAATAAATAAAATAAGGTACAGATTTTGTTCACCGATTCTTTTCCCCTTTTGTCCCTGTCCAAAATTAGCCAGAAAAATAGCTGTTAATGGTCCGTTAGAACGAAGGGTAGTGGTTGAAAAAAAATAACGTTTCCAACATGTTCAAGGTGAGCATGCGAGACTCAAGACTTCAACTTTGCAGTAAATGGGAAGATGATGACGTAATTACTTGTGTAGTAGAAAGAGGAAACAATAGCATTGCTTATTGAAATTGATGATACTAAAAATCCATACATATCTTTATGAATATTGAAATCTAACCTTG